>JACXSJ010002057.1:15354-58357 GCA_014851325.1 Pentalonia nigronervosa | reverse complement strand
GTCGACATATACATAATAATAAAATATAATAATATGATGTGTGTGATATATACCTAGTCGGATACCTATATATACGGGTGTAGACAACGCGTATATTATTATTATATACACAGGAATATAAAGCAATGTTGGTTGGGGGAGGGACGGCTTACGCGCGTAGATCATTAGAGTGTGAATATCATATAGTATTATATATATAGGCTTATATTATATGCAATCGTCTAGGAAACGACTGTACCTCGCGTAGAAAGAATACGACGACAACCTGCTGCAGAGATTATGTTTTATTCGGTCGACCATTATTTTTGACGACTCGAATACCGTTGCGCGACGCGGGGATGATAATAATTCGTTTTCTCCCGTTAGAAATCGACACCCGTTTTTTCCCGGGAAAATAACACTCGTTATTGATCTAACTATGCAATGTGCGAATGTATATTGTTATATATATTATAGCATTGAAAATAATATGAGACAGTGATTTTCGACGGTGATTCGTGTCGCGGACCCGGACGATTCGATTTCAAATGGCCCGTTTAAAAAAAAGAAAGGTATAGGTAGGTGTTGAAACTTGACCAGTCAATTTTAGATGATGACACATTTCTCGAAAACTCTTATACGGAGCTTTATAATGATATATATATATATATTGAACCTTTGCCGTCGCAATATCCGCATAGCGAAACTCGCGTGAATCGTGTGATTTTTCACGGTTTTCCGATTCGAAATTTCGGATAATATAATGTATTATAAATATGTCTTCGGGCCTGACGACACCGACCTGTAGATGAATATATTCCTTATAGAATAAAAAAATCTCATGTCGCGATGTTTGTCCGCAATGAACTCCGAAAACTACTTTAACCGATTAAATTTTGCTCAATGTGCGTAATTTTGTCCAACTTGTGGAATATGATAGTTTTCGTCTAGATTAATGATCTCAAACATTTTTCATTACACATTAATTGTTAATTATGGGACAACGGGTTATAATTATTTGTAAACTACATGACTTTCTAATAGGTGGTGGTACAAATAAATTAGTAGAAAGATGGATTGTACATTTTTTTACAAATAAATTTATAAAGAAAAACAAAACTTTGGCACGGCCGCCGTCACGATGTTTTTCATTGTTTTCTTTTTTTTCTTTTTTCTAATTCCGAATTTCACTTATTTTAAGCACCTCACAGGGTCATCAGTCCACCACAGGACACTTCTCCCATATATTGACCTCGATCCGACGCAGTCGGATACCTACCTAGAAAGATTGGTTGCATGTAAATTACTTGAGGTTAATTTTAACTTAATCTTTGGCTCGAGCAACGCCAGGCGCAACAACTAGTATTATATATGACTTTCTCTAGGAAACGTAGCCCAATACTACACTCATATTATCTTGATAGCTCCCCCTTCCTACGTATTGATCTTATCAATGACCTAGGCTTTTACCTATCATTCACCCTCTCTTTCAAACACCACTTGAATGTTATTGTTGGGAGGAACCTCAAGCTCCTCGGATTCATCAAATGCAATACAACCCTCTTTATCTCTGTCACCTGTCTCCGTACCCTTTACTTCAGTCTTGTTCGATCTTTAAACTCACGTTCCATCCTCGAGTATGGATTGGTCGTTCAAAATCGCTTCCTGTGTTTTATTGCCTTTTTATTAAAAATTGATCACACACCTCATATTACACATTTATCCGTTCCACTCTCAATATTCCTACTATGTCCTCACGCCGTAATCGCGCTGATCTCGAGTTCATCACATTACTTCTCAACGGTGCTATCCGGCTCTCCCGACTTACTAGCCACTGTTTCATTCCTGCTCTACGAGACACTATTCCCTTTTCTCTGTTACTACCCATCCCACCTCGTACGGTCATAACTAACCTCTCCACAGAATGTTACGCCTATTAAACCAACTTTAGTCGTACCACTTTGCCTCTACATTATTGTATTTTTAACAAACTATAACTTTATATACCAACTCCGTTCGTCGGGCGTTCGCGATCGTGTTGGAAAAAACGAAATGTCTCGTACACATGCGTTTGCGTAACATGATATTCTACCAGACATGTACCTACAACTCACACAATGGGCCGATAGGGACCGCGACAAAGACCTGGATCGGCAATAAAACAACAAAATAATATGGTTTATTAGTATAGTTATTACCATGCGCGCGTGTGCTCCGGTCGCAGGGGTACCAATGGCTCGGCGTGTGGTGAAAGGGGAGCGAGGTGAATCGTCCGGTTCGTTACGGTCGACCCCCGGTCCAAGGTATATGACGTATACCACACATTACCAGATATATATATACGCGCGCGCGATATATTATGTTATGTACCTTCACGTTTGTGCAGCGGAGTACCAGTAGCAACCGGGCTACCTGAATACGTGACTTGGAAGACGCAGCGTGTTATTCAAACCGAGCATTAAAAAAAAAAAAACACCTTACACGGCGGAATAAATTGAACGGAATGATGAAAAAAAAAAATACAGAAAAGACAGAAGAAATGTGTAATAATATATATAATGCATAATAAGTGTATAATATAAATATATATGCACACACATTATACTTATTATACGTTCGTGTGAGCAAGTCGACGATGAATGACGTTCGTCTCGAACTGTCTCCGAGTTTTCGTATAATTTAATGGTAATTAATTTCAAGGAAAACCCATGTGCATAAATATAATCTACAATATTAAAAACACCACATAATAATATCGTCTATAGATGTCATTATTATTATTATTACTATTACGCATACAGAACCTTACGACACTTCGTATGGTAATTATTAGATACGAGTATTTAGGTATATATTGTCGTTGTAAATAGGTAAATCATCAGAGTGCCGTTTAAAGTGACAACAAGACTCAGATGCAGCGATTTTGAAAAAACTCATTATATATTAATTTACACACTAGAACACATTATTATTATTTCGCAGAGTCATCAAAACAATAAAACACAGCCGTACAGTGTTAGAACTGCAAAGAGCACAGTATATTATATGGAGCGCGAAACAATTATTATAACTGACAAAGAAAAATAACCTTACCGTTTTTAAAATAGAAGTTATTATCACCTATCCAAATTATACATGATCATTACAACCATAGACCTAAGTATTCATTCATCACATTTTAAAACAGCTATAAACATAACACCTCATCATCGCGTACTGAATTAAAAAAAATTATACCTTTGTGTAAAATGCATTACATTACATTACAGTATTATATATACAACGATGACATTTATGTAGCTTATTGTGAAATGAACCCTATAAAAATTTAGCACCATTAAACATGCCAATTTTAAAACGTTTACGTTTAAACAGATCACTAAAATTTTCTTAAAGGCTTATACAGTTGCATTTATATTGTACACAATATGTGCGATGTACTTAGTGTGTACTTACCTATATTGACCTGATTTAAGTACACGTGTCGTTGGTATTTATAGTTAAGAATATAACAAAATAACTAAAATCCATTAAAATTTAAAAATATATTGTATGTATATAGTTACAATCGTCAGACGAAAACGATTAAATAATATCGCGTGCAGACAACATTAAGATAAGTATGATCATTACCTACAATTCTGTAATCTCTAAAAGTATGATGATATATTATATAATATAGTCATACCGGACGATCTATTTAATGTAAGACACTCACTATTTCAAAAACTAATCTTGTACATAATTTTAAGTCATTATAAAACAACAATTTTCTAAACAGTTATATTTTTACTATTTTTTTTTTATCGTTATCATTGTTTAAATGTTTTACTTTTATTAACGACAACATGCATGTGTAAATCATTATTCCAAAGCAGAATATTTTTTGGAGTACTTCGATATATAAATATAAATCGAATTTTGGACGAGTAGTTTATCAGTTATAAGTAATTAAAGTATTTAAAGTTTAGATAAATGAATAAGTGAAGTGGCACCCAAGTTTTAAAAACTTACAAGTTAAAAGTTATAGGTAAATAAAATATATCTACTATTATAATGTGATACTTGTCCAAAATTTGACTTTTATTGAAAATACTTCGAATAATATTCTGCTTCGGAATATGAGATTAAAAATGATGTATGTTGTCATTCAAAAGAGTATACGATTTTGTTCTCTAACGATATAAAATGATGTATGTAAGAAAAATATTTTCAAAAACGTTAGTCGTGTTAGTATTTTAAGTACGTTAAATGAATCACCCCGTATGATGATAATCATTAATAAAATATTTTATTATGTGCGTTTTTATTTCGCTGTATCGTATTAGGACAAAAATATACTAATGCGCGCGTGTTATGACATATTATAAGCAATAAGCGTGTGTATCGTCATGCCGATCCCGCGATGATTCTGACGGGACGTCCTATACGCAGATGACGTAATTCATGTCGTTCGGTCCCCGAGCAGATCGACACGACAACGACAACAACAACGACAACAACAACAACTGCTACAACAATAATATAAATTATGTATATAC
The DNA here is from genome assembly GCA_014851325.1 of Pentalonia nigronervosa. Classification (NCBI taxonomy): domain Eukaryota; kingdom Metazoa; phylum Arthropoda; class Insecta; order Hemiptera; family Aphididae; genus Pentalonia; species Pentalonia nigronervosa. The sequence continues at coordinate 53,837 of JACXSJ010002057.1, read as the reverse complement.
TTAGGTAGCTGATACATTATTATACTGTAAGTCTGTTCGCGTGTATTATTTATTATATATGCGCGTACTGCGACAGACAAGGTCTTGCGGGTACATTATTGCTAGGTATATATTACCCGAGTACCGTTTTTGATTTCGATCCTTTTCGTTCGGTCGTCGCGCGTCGGTAGCCTGTTCACACGCCGTATAGTAGCAATACATATTATGCATATAATATAATAACCGTCCCAGGGGAGGGTGAAAAAGAGGGGACATGGTGACTTAAGGGTATTATAATATTATATATAGTAGGCAGGTAATAGATCGAATCCAGCAGGCGCCTGGGCCAGCAGATTGATCACAATGAGAGGCTGGTCGCATACATACTGTACATGTATTACATTATATTTTATACATTTATATATTATGTTATAAATGTATATATACACGCGTACGCGCAGAGAACGAGGGCTATTATTATTATCGTTATTTATTACGAGCCACCTGTTTTCTGGTGCTCCGGCTACCGTGTTACAAGAACGATTGTACTCCACGGTTTTTTTTCTTCTATATTTTCACTTGTCTCTCGTGTCGTCGGGACACTCACGCGTATATATGTATAGTAATATATTATAATCCTTTAAAGAAGGAGAGAAAAAAACCCGAATTTCAATAGATATACATGATAACGCACGCGTAACAATGACGGCAACGAAGATTCATATTTTCAGTGCACTAGCGAGACAAAAAAAAAACTAAAAAATGAAACTGAGTAAAAAAAAAAGTATAAATATACATTATAATACATATATATATATATGATGTATAGGACCTACATTATAAGTAGGTACGCGCGTATAAAAAACCGTCATCGACAGACGAGTAAATTAGATGCACGAATCGGTGTCTCCGTGGCAAATGACAAGACTAGACGTCTCGGAGGAAATTTAAAAAAAAATAAAGACGGAGACGAACGACATTATATTGTATACCTCGTTTGGTGCGGTTCGTTATGGATGGGGCGACTACGTTTTGTACCTAGACACGTTTTCGTGTGTGTTTTTCCGTTTTTAGTTTGGATATACTGTTGTTACAAGTGGCAGTTTGAGATTTTGACTGTTGAACTATTATATAGGTACATAAACTACTATTATAAACATAGGTACGTGTATTAACGATACGCTAAATTGTATTTTATTTATGATATTTTTAGAGTTTTTTTTTATATTTAAGATGTATACATTTTTTTTTACAAATGTTCGACGTCATAGAAGTATATAAATATACGTATATATGGGTATAATGATGGAATATAGACAGAGTTATTGACAATAATAATTATTATAAAACCAACTCGAAATTTATATAGATATACACCTATGTATACTATATTCGTAAGCTAGCTATAAAGCTAAACCTTGTAGAGCAATATTTAAGTAGAAATTAGTATTCGTAATCATTATTTTTCACGGTCATATAATTTTTATATTTATACAAAAATACTATTTCTGAACGTTTTTATGTTAACAACAGACAGTTCGTGCTGTGTTGATATCATAAAACGTGTGTTTGACACGGTCACACGTGACGTTCACGACGGGCGTTCGGAAAAAAAAATGTGTGCGTAAAACTAGTAATCTGAGGGTGACCCTAAAGACCTAAATCTCTAGACTCGGGATCTCGGTGTGTTTTGTGTCATTAATTAATGACTCGAGTGACAATTTTTCAAATACAGCATCAGATCCTCACTATAGCTGGTTGTGCTTAAACTTCTAACATATTTTTACTAACTGGCGGTGACTGCAATTATAATTGGGGTACTGTCAGCAAAAATGACTACATAATGTATATTCTTTAGAATTTATTATATCACTCGACTCGTAATATTGTTAATTACAATAATAAATAATCATTGCTTCCAAACATGTATCCAGGTATATATCGGAAATAAAAATAGTTTTAAAAAAATTTACACGTTATATTTATTTAATATCATTTTATATTTTATAATATCATTATATTTAGGCATTTCATACATGTTATGTTCAGAAATGGGAACTTGCCAAAGTTATTTATCAAGTTTCTATTCCCTATATTATAATTTATACGCAGAGTATTTTTTTCCATTGATTGTTACAAATTAAGAACTATCGGTGCAGCGTTCGTTTCATTTACCTCTCCAAGCCAAACCTATCACATCCCGAATCCAAACTGACGAATTTAAGTTATGCTGGCTAAAATTTTGCTAATTAACTCTTTCTGTAGCCAAAATTATAAGGCTATAGATGTTAACTTCCAATATGCAGATTGTCTGACAAACGATTGTTAGAAATAATATATAGCCGGAATTAATAATAATAATATTGTCTTATACAAAATATAATTACAACTAACACTCTGGATTATCCCAGATAAATAACGTATATGATCGTTGTTGATGTCAATCTCGTCTTATGATAAACTGATATTTTACACTTTGTAACGGGTTACAAGCGACCGTCAGATTTCAACTCTATTTCAAAACATATACTATATACATATATATATATATATATATATAGATGCGTATAAATTATGGTAGACCCGTCGTTTAAAAAGAAAAAAAAAGGTACATTAAGTATAGTTGTTTATTATTTGCAGCCATCGGCCCGTGAAAATACGTCTCGAATGTCAATCGCTTCAACAGCAATTATCCACTCCTATACAAATTAGTGGCCCGAAATTCGTAAGCAGGTCAAACCCAGGGTTGAACATCTGGCGTATGTCCCTTTTTTTAATGACATCGAGAAAGAAATACGACGGGCAACAATGTGTATATCGCATATAGTATTATATATATATATATATATATATTATTATCTCAATATATTTAGGTTTCTCGAGTTTAATATTGAAACTTCATAATATAATATAATTTATAATACACCTGAACAAATGTTGGTCACAACCGACAATTATTATAGTAGGCATACATGTAATAAAGCTAATATTATTTTCTAAATGTCTAACACTGTATAATATATAATATGCAATGTACAATAATATACATATTCGAAATCACAGTTATGCCTATAATAAGGTGTATAATGTTAAAATCTTTTACAACCATCAAATGGTTGATACAATTTTAGAAACAAAAAAATATAATTATAAAAAAAAGTTTCAAACGGTAGTAGGGCGGAAAGTGGCGAATGGATTCCACAAAATGACATATTATACAGTACCTATAAATCGTTCCTCAGAATTAATATACGTATGCTGTAGTTGTGTGTGTTACCGTTAAAGATGTAAATTGAGAAACTAGCAGATGAAGTCAATAACGATATTTCCGATCGAATTAGACAGTATACGATATCGACTAGGAACTAACGTTAATATCCATTATTTTTAGGCAATGATGCATTTAAAAATATTTCCCATGTAACTCCAGATTTTTTCAGCCATGATTAATAAAAATGTTAAATCAATTTGCTTGCTTAATTAGTAAATTCGATTTATTTAATCAGTACTACGTAACTACCAATCTTGTAAAAGGATACTCTTCATTTGTATTTAAATAGAGATACAAATACTACTTAGAAAGTATTTAAGTACAAAATAATAATTATCTAAATTTATTTTTCAGTTTACTATAGATATATTTAATGTTTTTTACGATGTCTTTTGCTCTTACGGTAACAATGTTTCCTTTTCGCTTTTATTTTAGAGGGCTATCATTTATTGAATCAAAGACTATGAAATATTTAAATAAAAGTATTTGATTTTCAAACACAAATTTATCCAAGACAGTATTTGAAATACTTTTAAAATGCTTAATTTAAAAAGTATTCTAAATACTTTAAAAGTATTTAAATACATTAAACACTTACTCAAATTCTTTACAAAACCATTAATTATTAATAATAACGTAATTCCGGCTCAATAATATGTAATTTATCTTATAACAGTTGAAAAAATGGTTCTGCACTGGAACGTTATTTTATATTTCTAATCCAATTTCAATATTTCGCTAAACAAAATTGTTGACGTTGTCTATCAGTATTAGACATTGAGGTAATTTTCTAGTCATAGGTAGTTGTAAATGTGTCGCCATGTTCGTATTGAACACATGACCAATGTCAATATAGGCATGTAAAATATGCATAATATATTATATAAACTGATATACTACTATCGATTAATGTAAAAATGTCAAAGTATGTTTATCAATTATTTTATAGTCATATTCATCAGAGTCATTATAGCCGTTTTAACACGGGTAACATATTATAATCAAATATCAATGGCATTGCAGGTAAACGAATGTCGAAAAATCGAACAAATGTGACATTAGCCCTATTCTTTCCAGGCCACGGATAATATATTAATTATACACGTACCGATACGCGTGTAATTAAACGTCATAAGAAATAATAACAAGCAGATAACGAATTGACACAATATTATGATGTGTATGTATCCGTTTGAAATGATAATGACGAACGTGTTCGCATCCTCATCGTCGTAGGTGTACACTGCAACAGTAGTTGCACACACAACAATAATATATTATACACTTAGAAACGCGAACATAGACAATGTAAGCATTGAATAGGCGCACTGTATACGCATAATAATACTATATATTGTTATTATATATTATTATGCATATAGTCGGCCGTTGTGTAATATTTCATAATCTATTATCTCGTTTCCGACGACGCATATTTTAGTAGACGTGTAATTCAAACAGGTATAAATTATTATTGAAACGCAACGATTTTGTACTATATATTATTATTATGCTCTCGAGAGCACTGCAGCGACCAGAACTGCAACTATATATAATATATTATGACGTACACACACACACATATATATATATACATATATATATTATATAGACGAATTGCGGAGTCACGTGAATTACCGGCGATTTACGATAATCGTATGCAAAACGCAGTCCAAGGCGAAGCGTCAAAATCCAATTGTTTACACGTCCGAAAATCCGTTTTAAACGGTTGAGTTCAATCGCCGTTTACTGTGCGCACATCAGTTGGTGACAATAGCGCGCGTGCCGTAAATCAACGGCAGATACAGTTTGAAAGAAACGCGCTCGTTGAAGTAGAGTGGTCGGAATACATTATAATAATATCGTCGTCGTTATTATAATTTCGCCATACACACGTACATATAAAATTTAAATAATATATAATATGTATTTTATTGTGATAATATAATTTAAATATATAATATGTATTTGCACTAATTGTTAAAGTAAACACGGATAAACCTGAATGACGAAATGTTTTTGTTTCAGAATAAAAAATATATCACAATATTGGAGAACCTTTCAATTAATATTCGCATTCGTGTTTACTAGCTGTCTTACACGCCATATGCAAAAAAAAAAAAAAAAAGCTGTCTTACAATTCAAATGATACTACAAACTGGAAAATATTAAATAAAGACACTTCGTTAAACCGCGTCTAGGTGTATTTTCATTGATGAAAACTTGAAATGGGATGTTTATATATTAATAGTATAAATATAATATACTAAGACATTTTTTTTTACAATTATAAATCGTCTGAAAAGATATATCTTAAATTTGGCAGATAGTTGGAAAGAAACGCGCTCGTTGAAATAGTGTTCGGAATATACATTATCGTCGTCGCTATTATAATTTCGCCATACGTACATACACATATAGTATATAATATAATTTAAATACATAATATTTAATGTGTGTTTTATTATGACATAAAAATATATTATATTTTAATAGTAAACAAGAATAAAACTGAATATATTCGGTTTTGAATATTGGAGCACCATACAATTATAATTCATTCGTATATTATACTAGTTGTCTTACAATTCTATAAGTAGTTAAATATTCAACTGAAAATATTAAATAGAGTCACTTCATTAAAATATCTAGGATCTAGGCATTCTTATAGTCGACAATTTAAAATGGGTATTGCGTTCATATTAACTATAATTTATATAAATAAATAATGCATTCAAAGACTTGTTTTACATTTATAAATCGTTTGAATACATCTTAAACTAACGTACCTACCACTAATTAATTCAGTTAGATTAATAAGAAATTATAATGGAATTTAATTTTAGGGAAGAACATATATTGTATTCACCTGTGTAATCTTGAAGTAACTTTGAATTCTCTATTCAAATTGAGTTTTAATATGCCTACAGAGCATCTTACTTTTAACTTGTAAAAATAATTAAATATTCTAAACTTTAATTTGAAGACGACATGTTTGTTAATATATAACATTATGAAAGATGAGATTGCTTTTCCTATAAGAATGACTATAGTCATATTACATTACTCGTCTTAAAACGAATTCTAATATCGGTGTAAGTATCTTAAATGAAAACAGTTTTTGAACGGCACTGCCTAAATTAACGTATATAGAATTTTGCACAAGGTACTTAAAGTTTAAATCTGTATATATAAAACAGTAAGCTGATTGACTGATCTATCAACGCACAGCTTAAACCATTGGACGGATTCGACTGAAATTTAGCATACAGATAGCTATTATGGCATAGGTATCCGCTAAGAAAGGATTTTTCGAAATTTTGATTTTAAAGGGTTGAAATCGGTAAAAATATTTTTTTACGTGTAATTTGTATATCTATATATTCATATAATATATATTTTTGTGTATGTTACCGGAGTAACATAATACAGCTTACTGCCGGATTAGTTTTTTAGATTTTTCCGTGTTTGGTTTTTGTTGTTAGGAGCATTAATTTAAACTTGAACAACATATTGTTGTCCCCATTGTTGGCGACGGTGCACGGAACACAAGACAATGCGATGGAGGTGCGATCACTAATTGTCGGATATGTGGTGAATGATTGGCCCAAGTTTTCAGTTATGAAAAAAAAGGACCAGGCTTCATTTGATTTAGAAAATAAGAAAGATGAAATAAAAACTTACAAAAGTGGACGATATATAAGTTCATCAGAAGCCGTATGGCGAATCCTTTAATTTCCATGTACCTTCAAATTACCACTCAATCTAACAACTTCGGTCACTCCCTTTTGTAATGTATCAAAACAAAGTAATTTTGCGGAAGTTTTAAAAGATACAAAAATAATAGTGTGGGACGAAATTACAATGGCACATAAGGGTGGTGTTGAGGCTTTAAATAGATCTCCAAAGGATATAAGGGGAAATAAAAGGTTAATGGGTGGTGTAACGGTTTTACTGGCTGAAGACTTTAGGCAGACTCTACCAGTAGTACCAAAAGGGACTAGAACTGATGAAGTCAAGTCATGTCTTAAAATATCTAGTCAAAAAATATGAGGGTATACTTGGGAGAGAAAAAGTTTGCTGGTAGATTTGCAGATCTTTTACTTGAAATTGGTAATGGTGATTATCCATCGTTTGATGAAATGATAACTATCCCAGAAAATTTGTGCACAGTTGTAACTACGGTTCAGGATTTAATATCAAAAATTTATCCAGATATTGCTCATATTCATGATAAGCCTATGGAATAGTTGTGTGAACGAGCTATACTCACTCCAAAAAATGACCAAGCGGCAGCTATCAATGATACACTGCTGATGTCTTTTGAAGGGGAAGAAAAAGTATATACTTTGATAGATACGGTGGTCAACATAGACGATGTAACTAATTATCCGGTTGAATTTTTAAATTCATTGAAACCACCGGGTATGCCATATCATAGGCTTATTCTGCGTGTGGGCACACCTATTATGTTGTTGCGAAATTTGAAACCACCTAAACTGTGCAATGGGACCAGGCTTAAAGTCAAAGCTTTACATCGCAATATAGTAGAAGCCACAATTTTAACTGGATGTGCGAAAGGGGAAACTGTGTTTGTACCACGAATCCCTTTAATTCCGAATGATCATCCGTTCGAATTTAAACAATTACAGTTTCCCCCAAAGTCTATTTTGCAATGACTATAAACAAGTCTCAAGGCCAAACTTTCAAATTTGCAGGAATAGATTTGCGATAAAACTGTTTTTCACATGGGCAGTTTTACGTAGCTAACTCGCGCATAAGCTCACCCAGTAGCTTGGTGATTTTGTCGCCTACTAATAGATCAGCGAAGAACATTGTCTACAAAGAAGTTTTGTAGATAATATTTTGAAAAACTATCAGTAAAACATTTATTTTGAACCTTCAGTGTTAAAATTTATCGTGAACAAAGCTTCGGCCGCCAAAAGCTATAACTTTTAGAATAGGTTATGATAATTATTATCTTAAAAACTAAATTAATATGTATAAAATATTATTTCAAAAATCTTAATTAATTTAAATTTCAATAGATTAAACAAAATTTAATCTTGCCAGGATACATACATTTATATACTTAAACCCGGCAACGATAGGTAATTTAGCTAGTAAAGAATATTTTAATAAGAATTATATAATTTAATATTTATTTACTGTGTATACTCAGAACTCAGTATAACACAATTTTGTATGATCGTTAATTCATTAACCTTATACGTATAATATATCAAATTCACACTAGCAATTAGTATAGTCAACTTTAAAAAGATTTTGGTATAGCACTATTCTTAGTTTGGAATCTCTCTCCTTTTACACGCATCTATATCGACTTTCTATGAAATCCATCTCATTTGTGAAGCTATTCTTTTTGAAAATATTGTTTGATGAAATAAATAAATATTATTATTATTATTATTTTACATACAACAGGCGCGCACAAATACGATCGAGAAATATAATATATTATACAAATATACATATTATAACACGCGATTCCGACGGCGTATCTATATTTTGTATATTGAGCACCATATGCGCGTAAACTCATATAGGTATACATATTTATAGTATGTATGGGCAGGCAGTAGTGGTATATTATTAGTAAATAATATACACATTATAAACGAATAAAACAATTTCGCCTCTCGTCCATCTTTTCATACCTATATGGGGTACTCTTCGTGATGATCGTTTTTTCGTTACGACACCTCCGACTGCTGCTGCGGCGTCGGCGGCGACGACGAAGACGAACGAAATGCATCTCCGAGTTACATCTAATTTTCGACCCATTGTGATTTTGAATAATCTCTGAGGTCGAACAATGGCTGTAATGATTTATAGCGCGCGCGCGTATACGTGTGTTGAGTAAATATATATGCGTGTGCATGTGTATATAGTTATATATTATTTTTTCTTCGCTTTTCGTTTTGTACGCGTTGTGTTTTTTATTTCGTCGTTTTCCGCCGTGCCGCCGCAGAGAGTTTGCTTTTAAATCGTCACACGATTTGTTGATAGGTATACCCAGACATTCACGTTTGTATTATTAAAGGTGGTCACTATAAACATAGTATTACTTGCACAATAACGACGATGACGGACATCGGCTGCAGCAGCCCTATACACATAATATAGAAGCAAATAAATGTGCGCGTTTCGGTCGTCTATAGGCAATGATATGTTTATACATAATAATATTAACGCGGCCTGCACCCGCCGCCGATGTTTCTGCGGTCAGTTAGCGCACAGAAAGTTTATAATAATAATAATAATAATAAAAATATATGGTCGCCGGTAATTTATCTTAATTAAATTATTTTACAATCAACACGTCGCCTGCTATAGCATGAATCGTTCGTGTATACTACGCTTATTATATATGTACGAATCGTGTTTGTTGTCGGTAGGTATCTATACGATTTTCTCTCTCGCACAAGTCTCCACAACGAACGCGGTAATTTGTGCTTTTTTAACCGTATATGTGATATAAACCCGTCCATCGCATTTAAAACGTTTTATTGGTAGATATATACTCATATGATAATGATGTGATATTGTTATCGCCAACGATAAACGTATAATATATAGTACCTACGAGAGTGTTTTCCATTTAATCGGATTGTATACCCACCTATGTAGGAACTATTAAGACTTGCTACATACGATGACGAGCAATATAATAATACGCCAGCCATCTATTCTGCGCATTATACGACTTTACAAAGCGTATTATGATAATATCGTGCTGTATATTGTACTATATATTGTACAAGTATTAGTGTATTACGCGATTTACGACGATATTGTGTTAGGTATAATTTATAATTGTGTTGTCGACCATGTCATCGCGCGATCGTACTCAATTTTTTATTTATTCGAAACCGGACGCCAAAACTCTTAAACAGCAGTAAATCGTTTTTTGTAGATGTATTTGCATACCCGTACCTGAATCGTTACAGGAAAAAATACAGCGTTTCGCTGAAAAGTATAATTATAGTTTAATAAATATTTTACGAAACTATATACGACTGCAGTAAAGGTTAAAATAATATATCCGATTGTATATTATGATACGAGTTAAATAAATACCTATTCATTTTTTTTTTTGAACCAATCATAGGCGTACGTATACTCTGTGGGCTGGAGACAGACACTTTTTTTAGAGGGAATCAAGGGCAAATGATGGGGAGGGAGGGTTCAAATACCAGGAAACATTTTTAACATATATGACCTAAACTACAACACTTATACTTACATTTTACATTTTTTCAACCCCTCGCCCACGGATTTTTTTCCTGCGTTTATCCCGGAAAGGCATGATACAAACAAAGTTTCAAAATAAAACTTTTTGAAATAAAAAATAATAAAGTTTGTAAATAAGCAATCTTATATTCATTGCATAGCTCATTTTCAATAAACGTGTCTTTATGAAAATATATTTTTATTTTACAACTAAAAACAACAATGTTGAAAAATCTATTGTTTTCTAGGTGATACAGTAGTGATAATAAAAATGTATATGATGTATAATCATAAATATTTTAAAGGCAATTAGTATTAATATTGTATAGAGATATTTATATTTTTGGAGAGCACATATTTTTATCAGCTGTGGTATGCCCTGCGACCAAAGTCTGCGTACTCCTATAATATGTAAACAAACAAGCAATTAATACACGTCTTGATATGTTCGTTTTTATAGTTTTATAATGCTTAAAAACTATAAAATATATATAGGTATATGTGCATCTTGACATATACTATAAAGCAACGAGCAATGGCACGATGATCGTAGACAATCATTACGAATTTGATTGGAATGTTTTCTATACGAAAAAAAATACATCGAAGCATTGATATTTTAACATTATCTTTTACTCAATGCCATGACTTTATTTTTTCTATTGATTCAGCCGTATTAAAACAATAGTACATTAGTGAACACGTGCGAGCGACAAATCAGAAATATTTTGATTTAAAACACACCATTCGACTTTCCACATAGAGTTACAAGGTTATATAGCTTATAAGCTACTGCGATCTGTCAACCGGTGTATATATATATATTAGAAAAAATAGTAATATTACTAATTTTACTGTTGTCTGTACACACACACACACACACACACATATATATAATATAGAAAATTTGAGAAATAACATTAACCCAGCCAACCGTATCGCCGCGGTCTGTTCCGGATTCAGTAATAGTAATAATGTCAATAATTACCGGAACGGCAAACAATTACCGAGATAGGCTCGTATAATATTATACAAATATTATTATCATAATCTTATCGAATTCGTGTGAGATAGGCGAAAGAAGTATAAAAATAATTAAATTCAAAAGATAATACTTTTTTTATTATATTTGTTATAATATATTAGCCATTCATAGGGCATGTATTATATTGTAATTTTTAGTCCATATCAACTATAAATGTTATACATAAAAAGTTTAAAACATAATATATAGGTCAGACTTGATTAGGAGGGAGATTATAAAATAATAGAAACGCTTAGTAAACCTATATTTTCGAAATATAAGTACACTCTTGTTTTCTCAAGTTACAGACTAAAATATTTTACTGTTTAGTTAGTGATATTACTACACCCCATCAAGGGACATGCCTAATATTGTCTGAATAATAAAATGTATAATATGAACCAATAAAATGTGACGTAGAAATCTTATAAGTCGTAAAAAATGTTTAAATGATAAGTAAATAAGGGGGTGGATGAGGCTTTATTGCTCTACTTTCGCCCTCACTCCCCAAACATTTCCTAAAATTTTTAGTTGTTTAATACTTACACAAATGCTTCATTTAAGTAGCTAGGGCTTCAGCTCTCATCCCTCCCCTACAATCAAACAGCCCCAACAAACAATTTTTAACTTCTTCTATACCAATAGTGTTAGCTGCTGCTTAGGTAAAAATAACTACCTGCGGTGAATAATATTTTTGTGTGACATCAATAGTGTTACAGTATGTTCTAATAATGATACTTATTAAATTGTAAACAACTGCCCCGCTAGCTCAGTCGGTAGAGCACGAGATTCTTAATCTCGGGGTCGTGTAGGTTCGAGCCCCACGTTGAGCGACTTCATTTTATTCTAATTTTGTAAATATATAATTAATAATCATAAATATTGTGTTACCCTTATCTGAGGATAGTGGAGAAGTCGCGACGCGGGGACCATACAATTGTATATTATTATTCGACTTCGGTAGCCGCAGTTCTATTTTAGAATTAATTTATTACCATAATAAAGGTATTTCGAGAAAAACGATTCTTCGTACAGTCGTACCATATGGTACCCCCGGGGCCCGAACAGATTAAGCTCGTTTCATAAAGGTGACTAGTTTAATTATTAACAGACTGCTAATTTTTATAAGTTGTAGATTCAAAAAACAAGAAAAACAGTTTGTCAAAAGGGATTAATCGTTTTTTCTTGTTCACAAGGGTAATAATTTAACTAAAAAATTCTGTTCATTTTCGACTAGTCATGAGAATCATAGCACATTTTGTTAATTATAATATTTTATAGATAGAAAAATGGTTTATTATATTATATTTTATTAGAGAGCTGATTTTTGATTAATAAAAAGTCCACAAATGTAAAAACATTTTTATTAATTTAAATTATTTTAAACTTTGAATCATAATATATATATAGTATAAAACATATAATGGTAATATCAAAAATCGTTTACCCGTTTTATCTTGTTTATTACGCCAGTGTTCGAATGAATAATAATTGTAATGTTCTCCAATTGTCATGCATTTTTTATTCGAAAACGAATACTTTCTTCAGTTTTATTCTTGTCTACTTCTACAAGATGATATATTTTTATATCACAAAAAAATGCATTAATGCAAATAATCGCACACATATAGTGTGTGTATGCGAAATTATAATAACGTCGACGATAATGTAACCCGAACACTTGTCAACGAGCGCATTTCTTTCCAACTATCTGCCGTTCAGAGCAGTGCTAAGTCGGGGCAAACGGAGCAAGTGCCTTAGGTCACCAATTAGAGGGGCACAGCTAACGACTTCTGAGGTTAAAATAGGGGTAATCGGTGAAAACATTCAAATAGAGGCGCCAAATTAGTTAGCACGACACTGCTACCGTTCATATACCGCGCGTAATAATCGTCACCGGCGCACAGTCGACCGAGATTGAACTCTGGTCAATCGTTTAAACCGGATTTTCGGGCGTGTAAACAGTTGGATTTTGACGTTTCGAGCTCTCCTCCGGACTGCGTTTTGCAAATCGCCAGTAGTTTACGTGACGCCGTAATTTATTTACCTGCGTCATGCCATGGCATTGTCATATTACAATATAGTTTCAGTTCTGGTTGCCGCAGTGCTGGCGATAGGTACGTAGAGTGTAATATTGCGTTTAATATGTATACATTCCGTTTATATATTATCATATGTTCGCGATTCTAATAGCATACAGTATACCGAATGTTATATAAATGTAAAATATATTTGTGTATGCAACTTACTGTTTAATACACCTACGACGAGGATGCGACCACGCCGTCCATTGCCATTTCAAACGGTTTACAATATATGTCATCACAATATTATTGTGTCAATCCGTTATATTATCGTATAACTCGATTGAATTACACGTATCAGTGCGCATAATTTTGATGCAAATGGATAATATTGTATAAACGTATAGATTTTATTTTGAATGTGCGATAATATAACATAACATTACACCAGACTAATATTATTGAATGCGAATTCGCATTCGATGTAAATTCACGTGAGCTTAAAATTTGATATCGGCATGCCTTTTACTCGTGGGTAGGTAAACATATTAGGTACGCTAGTGAATTTCGAAATCGACCACCGGCTGCCGCCGACCTGCTGCAGACCACACAATCTGCAGCTCGTCGTCTCCGCACGCATTACGTTTTCGTGTGCCCGAAATGGAAAATACGGCGGGCAAGGAAAAGGGTACGGGCCATCTCGGACCTGCAGGGACCGGGGCCAGGTCGGGTCAAACGGGTTCAAGTGTGGCGCCTATACCGATGACCGCGTACCGGCTGCGATAGTCACCGCGACCACTCCGGTTACGACGACGAAGCTGTCTTCTCTCGGAGGGGGTCCTGGCCGACGGTCGGTCGCGTAGAAAATAATAATATATAGGTACCGCGCGAGCGCGCGCCCGCAGTCATTGCCCCCTTTCGCCGCCGCCCGGAGAAGGTCCCGCGGGGGAAAACCAACACGAGTAGTATATAATATTATAATATACATACATACATACATATAGACATTATGTGTGCGCGTACGCCACTGCCGAACCGCACACGTGCGACTGCCGTAATAATAATAATAATAATATATATTATAATATACCGTCTTGGACCATTTACACTGCAGTCGTATATACACACTCGCTGCACATACGAACACATAATAATGTACAGGATGATTCACCGAGCGTCGCTCGACCGATCTTTTTTTTTCTTCAGTCGTTCTGATTTTTGGAATTTTTAAATGTACCCGCCTAACGATCACAATATTTTCAAATTCTCGAGATTCTTTTTTTCTTCTTTTTTTTTCTTCTGCGTTTCAAACGAGAACCGCCATTTTTTACTGCTAGCGGACGTTTCGTTGAAAATGCTGTTGCCGTATCGAAATATCAAAATTCCAACGAATAGTTTTTGAGTTATTTGACTTTGTGTATTCTAATGGCCAACGAGTTCGAGCGGTTATAATGTGAATTTGGAAGATATGGAGGCTATGGCGATTTGAAAAGTTCAGTAATTCATATCAATATTTATAATTTACGAGAACGATCCAAGTATAATAATTACTAGATCCTATGGGTGTATTAAATCTATTTTATATTTTTTAGGACTATTATTCTTAGTATAAACATTTTGATAACTGTGGAATTACTCACTTTGAATTTTGAATTGTGTACATCAAAATGTTTAAAAAAATTATCAAATAAATAGTTTACAGTAAAAAAAGGGGTTTTCAATTGAAAATAGCCACAGGACCTGTACTGCCCTTCAGTGATACTTACAAAAAAAAATCTCAAAAATTTGAAAATACGGTCTTTAAATGAAATCACCCTGTATAATATATAACTACTATATATCGAACCGTATACGCACACATGCCACCGCCCGTTGTGTGTAGTACGCGCGCGCGATATATATATTTTTTCTTTCCTCTTATATTTTTACGGACGGCCCGATGGACGTTTATTATTATTGTGGCGGGACGCGCGCGTGATTGCGAGACGACGGCGGAGAAAAAAACACGATAAATCTGGACTTGTTCCAAACGTAATTATTATTATAATGGTAAATCGTCGCGTAAAATGCGCGTAATTTTTCTTTTTTTTTTCCATATTATAATATTACAATCTGTGCGATGACGATAATAATAATAATAATAATATATTATACAGTATTCTTGTTAAATATGTACCAACGGGCGTGCGGCGTGATAATGTGGTCGTTATCATCATGTGCGTTATAATAATATTATACATTTATACTTATAATAATAATATGATAATGCGCACGCATGTGCACGTACACACTTAACAGCTACGTCTCTCGTATATTTGACGTATGTTCAACGTTCCAGATATTGTGTAACAATGATAATAAAATTGTGATCAGTGATCACAGCATTAATATATAATATGACCGTGACCGCTGCGTGTAATGAATTTTCCTCCCCCGCACCTGTTGTACCTATATATTATTTTTGTTTTGTGTTACAAATCTATGTGTACACGCAGAATGATTTTTCAACATACTAAACACTTATTATTTTTAAAACAACTGTATAACATTTTTGAAAAAAATTGTTTATATTCTATGTCTTTTTGAAGTCATTAAAAAATTGTATTTTTTATTATGTATATAGGTAGTATAATTAATTTTACAAACTAGGTTTTTTTTACATTAAAATTATCAACTATTATTTTAACATTAATATTACAATCTTACAGGTAGGTACATCGTCTTAATTACTATAATAACAAATAAATATCGTCAAATGCAATGAATATGTTCGTTAAAATGTATCAATGTTAAATAATAGATGTACCTAATCATTTTAAATGTTTATCATTGGTTAATCGTAGTTTTTACTATTTTTTTCCCCCAATACGCTGTCTCTCAGTAATAACATGTGTAAAATCAATGTAAGTAACTCCAGAAGTGTAAACACACTCTAAATTTTTGAATAGATATACTTGCCATCAATAAAAGAATAATATAGTATTTAAATATAAATTATACTGAAGTCTGGTTTTCGAAAATATCTCGATGGGTGCGCAGACCGCAAAACAAAAATATTCTTTAAGTTATAAAATATTAAAATGCATATATATTTTTATCATTGATCAAAGATATGTTTTTAACATTTATACATTTATCCTAGCGACAGGTGATGGGCATCATACAGCAGGGGAATATCGATGATGGACTGGATCGAAGGATGAATAATTTTGATTTGAGGTTATGAAGTAGGTTGCGATAACCTCTTACGTTTTTTATTTAGCAAAAGAAAGTTAAAGTAGGTATATATAAAACAATTCCGATAGCGATGGCCACTTAAAACCGAACGGACGAAACGTAATTTCCGTGTGTAATCGACAGCCACACAGTATGGCGCCACTGCAGAAGACGCACGTGTCACAAAATTAGAACCATATATCCAATATTGCGTGTGTGCGTCTACACTCTGTCCACACACACACACACACACACACACACACACACATATACATGTATATAGATAATTACGCCTACTCGTGCCGGTTAGGTCATTATATAGTTCTGTCTACTCATTGTGCGATAAGAGTGTATAAGACATCGTTAAACTCGAAATGCGCGACTTCTACCTACCGCGCTAACTATATACGACAACGCGTTATTAGTTGTTTTCACCACACGTCTCCCTCCGAGCCTCAAGGGTCTTCTTCTTCTTCTTGGCGTGCGTCCGTATACGTGTACACTGTAGCAACGGATAAAAAATAATAACAATATAATTTACGGTCATATATATGTATACTGCAGCAGTTTGCCAGTCAACGCAGATCTCGTTTTGTATTGACGAAATGTCAAACCTTATTATCATCATTACACATCTGACTTTAGATTTCGCGAGTTTTCGTCATGTGTTATGCGATATATTATGTACAAAAATCAAACGAAATCGCGACGCGACCGACGAACGAGCGTCCCGCGAACGAGTATGTGATAAATATATTATAATGTTTAATTGTTAAATATTTTTAGGTACTATCTGTAGAGGTATATATAGGTGTGCACATCGTATATTCAGTCATTGGCAGAAATTGGGGGTCTTAGCCCCCAAATATCCTATAAGCCCCTTCAAAACTGACAGCTTTTTACTCGTGTGAGATAATCGAAGCCCTCTCACTCACATAGGCGTTTAAAATGTTAGCCTCCCCCCTCCTGAAATTTTAATGGATTTCCGCCTTGTATTCAGTATGAACTGCAATTTATATCGTATCGCGTTGTTTTAGATTTATAATATTATGGTCTAGTTGTTGTGACAAGGAGAAAGACGTGCGTGAAATTTCGTATTAAAAAAAAGGAGCGGGATGATCAGACGGTGGTGTGGAGAGCGGTAACAGTCAACCACAGACTGCTATGTTATACCTGTACTATATATGTAAGACCGTTTGTTTCTTTCCAACACGTAATCGAACGTTATTTTTTCGAGAAAAAAACAAACCACTCCGTTATATATCCAACACATCATTGTACATAGTGATAGTACTTATATATATATATATATATATATATATATATATAGCACGTGAATATACAATATACTACAGTTTATATATTATATTCTAACGATTTTTATATCATTTCGTCGATTTGTCCAGTTTAATAACCTCGTCGTGGTCTTATATACTGTATACATGCGTCGTCGTACCTTTAAAAAGTATGCCTATACAGAGGCCCCACTAAACGAGATTTGCGTTTTCATACGATTTTGTTATCGTATACTATACAGAATTTGTAATAATCTCTTATTTGTTTGTTTTTCCGTATATACTTGCTGCTTAAAAGTGTGGGTCCGATCAGAAAGAAAAGTACGGCATGGTTTTTAAAAGATCCGCCGTTTATATAGAATCTTTGTCAAGCGAACAAATCATAAAAATGGAACAATTATTTTAATTCGACATCTGCAGTGTTGGTCCGATTTAAGCAAGATGTTGAATATAATATATTTTAATTCTCTATGTGTTCTCTGTTATACCTATCTGTATAATATATAAACTCAATCGAACCTCAAAAACTTCAATTTTGTTTCTATACACATATATACACCGAAACAGAACTTTAAGATAAAATCAACTTGCGTAGTTCGGATTCTAGAAACTATATAAAGTCGCCGTATAAACAAAGTGACTGCCCTGTCAAAAACGTGAGAATATACCAATCTGATAAAAAAAAAAATATATATATATATATATACATTACAGTACATATATAACAACACGTGTGAAGATACATCGGATTACGCGCACACTGGGAAGGAAAAAATTGTTCTATAATATGAAAATAGAAGACGCCATATGCGAAATTTTAATCGTATATAATAGATAATAATGTAATAAAATGTATAAATGGAACCAATTTTGAAGACGACCCGCCGAAAAACATCACCTACCGCCTATATACATTTTTTTTTTTTTTAATATTATCCAAAAGACATTTACAATCTGTACAAAAATATTACAAGAAACAAATATGAAAGTTTACTGTAGTTGAATATAGCTTAGTAAGAAAATTTACACCCATTGGACAACACCTCCTGAATTATACTATGTTAATAGATCTCTACACCAATAACGCTTCAGTCTGCGTGTCGGATTTTTCGGAAGAGTGATGGTGGACACATGGGAAATGAGTGTAAAGTAAATGTACCTACATAATATTATCATACAGATAATATATTGCATCATGTGGTCTTTTTTCACGAGGACACACTAAATATGTCCATACATACGTATATAACGTGAAATATTATGACACTAAACTAAAAACCCGACTAAAAATGACAAAAAAAAAAAAACGACAAACTGGCAGGTTTAAGCATGCGTCTGTCGAAAATACTGAAAATAAATAATTTCATAAATAATCAAGAAGGTACCTTTTTAATTTTTTTTTTATTTATTGAGATTTTAACATGGTTATTATTATATCTCGACAATTATTGTCGTACATCGTGAACACTGAAAGTGTAGATTAATAAAGCTCATACTATTAAATTTTAGAGATAAACTTGGAATATAAAAGAAGGTACCTTCTACCATATTTTGTTGATATGATAGTATTATTTTTTTATGATTTATATCGGACAACGAAAAAATGTTTTATGTATGCACAAAAAATATTATATTATCCTGAAAAACTTACTATTTACTATAATATTGATATGAATAAGTAAATAGAAAATATTGTAGAAAAATACCTACAGATGGCTTTAATAGGTATATATAATATAATTTATATAGTGTTTAATACCATAGTTATTTCATTATTGAACTATATCAACCAAAAGGTGTGTATAATAATTAACGATAAAGGTAGACGGAAAAATAATAAAATTAATTTATGAGATTTTCGTGAAAGTATAGTTAATAATGATATTACAATATGTCAGTATATTACTAATAATTAACATAAATGATGAGCTAGGTACCTCCTACATTACTAATCGAATTTTAAATAATTATAAAATCATAATTTATTATTCTAGGAAATAATAAACATTAATTGTTGTTGAACGTAAATTAGAAATTAACCGTAAGTTTCTTAACCTGAGTTTGAGGTAATAAATTGTATGATAGTGTGCCTATTCTGAGCACATCTCCCCGAGATCTGCACACGATAAAAGTATAAAATAATATATTGTGTATATACTAAACATTAAACATAACGAGACCCTGGATAGTCTCTCAGACAACTATTATGTGGACGTGTAGTGTAAACAGACGTCGCTTTAAAAATTACTTTTGAGAGAAAATAATAAAATATACCTAATTTACAAAACAATATAACGGCAATAAATTACCGCAGCTTCTTTTCGCCGATAAATTCAGCACGCGTCAATTAAACATGGACATATTTCGTCTAATTTTACAACCCAATGTCTAATATTTTGTACGACTTTATCGGTGAGATGTCATGGCAGATGCGACGTACTCGGCCCACCCTCTTTGGCGTATCGACTCCAAATGCTCATCAATATTTTGCGAGTTATTTGCCAAGATTTGCGAATTCGTTTTCATAATTTGTGAATTCATACTTTTCCTACCAAACTCATTTCCAAAATTTATCCTAAAAATGGAAATTTGGTATTTGTATAATTATTTTGCGGATATTATACGTCATTTTAGTGCACTAGTTTTTGATTTTGTCAACTGTTTGTTATACTGTAGAAATGATATATATTATTGTGTCAAAGTTTCACTGACTATTTTACTGGTAATGATAATAATTATATGTGTAGATGTTAGCATGTGGTATAGACGAATAGCTAATTAAATTATAATTTAACTGCAATCCAGATAGCTACTGCTGTACAAGTTTGTTTTGATATATTGACTGTTAAATATTAATATTTAAATACATCACGACATGTGCCCGGCTAGCTCAGTCGGTAGAGCACGAGACTCTTAATCTCGGGGTCGTGGGTTCGAGCCCCACGTTGGGCGATCAGATTTTTTTTACTTATAAAAATAATTTTTGTTTTATTTGAATAAAATTAATTTTATTATGTCTAATTAAATTACATTTTAAAAAGATATATTCGTATATTTTTACAGTTTTCCTCCAATAATTTTTAACTTTTATAACTATAAAATGTATTTTATATAAAACTATAATAAATATACCTACTGTAATTATTATTAAATAATATGTAGGTCACACATAAAAAAATTATAAATACAAAAGTCTTAAAATTCAATATCCTATGCCATACAATTATCAACTAGGCTTAGATTGGAATTTGTAATAGGTACAATTTATTCATTTTATAAATATTTTTTCATATAATTTATGAAAACTGAAGTAATAGTTACAAGTAATATATTGTATTAAAAATGTTTTTCTATTTTATATTAACATGTAAAATAATAAATTGAACTTTTAAACACACTAATATTATATTTTACCATTGTTAGTATTTATAATCAATGGTAGTATTTGCAAACAATCAAAATAGAGAAGCTGATTTATTATTAAAAAATACCCTTTTTGTATTGGTAGTAGTTATTTTAAAAAATAAAAACCTCGCTAAAAAATAAACTAACTGACCAAACCATTTTATTATCTTGTAGGTCTGAAAAATATGTAAAAAATCCGCCCAACGTGGGGCTCGAACCCACGACCCCGAGATTAAGAGTCTCGTGCTCTACCGACTGAGCTAGCCGGGCTGGTGGTCGGTCCTTAAGACTTCATGTGATTTATTTCTATAGAACATATTACTTATAGGAACTTTCTACATATTTTTATAAAAACAGTTTGATAGTTAAATAATATTGTTAACTTAGTATTTCTCGAGAAGCAAAAGCTTAAAATCTATACGACTATAGCTGATTTCTAACAGAAAAGAATATTTGATAATAATGTAATACTGTAAAAAAAATTATTAATACCCGTCGGGCGTCTCAATGGGAATTTCTTTATCTTTAAATTAAATTAATTCTTGCAAAATAAAAATATAAACAGCCAATCAAACGATCGCTGCAGTTTGCATAAATTACTACGATAACCGCTACAAAAAATGCATTTGAAAAACAGTGTAGCTAGCCGGAAACGATAACGACCAGCTTTTACAATATCTTTTTTCTTTATAAGCGGACGATGAAAGTGTGTTTTTAAAAATAATATTTCCTCGCGAGACTTCATTTTCATAAAAATATTATAATATGTACCTCCTACCCGTGAAATTAATAATAATTGGATCTCGCACAAAACGTTTGTCGTAGTGACTGTCTAGTGATATTTGATAAATATTTAAATAGTACTACATATTAATTGATGTACCTACCTATGTCATAATGATAAAAAAAATAGAACCCGCTGCAGCAGCAAACCAGTTTGTTTTCGGAATACCATTATTCGACCTTTAATCCGATCACGTCCGTCGATTTAGCAAGTTGCTAATTCGCTAGCACAATGACATCTGCCCGTTAAATGTATATATTTATATGTACATAATATAAATCATTATACCAGCGCATGTGGGTAATGCACGCGCAATATTCAGCCCGTCCTTCTCGTGCTTTAATGGACCGCGCGCGTGCAATACATCGCATATATATATATATATATATATATACACACACGATACATGTCGACATGTGAGTCGAACTGCAGCAATGCGTATAATGTACGATATCGTGTTGCAGATTACCTCGGTACATGCATTTATTGCATACCTGTGATATCTACGGAATGGTTCGATTTATTCGCCTGTCGTTTTTTTTTTTTTTTTTTTTTCATATTTACATTTTCAGCAGCGCGCATCGATTTACGTCGTTTCCAATTCCAAAATATAATAATTCTTTTATAATTTAGACAAACGTGCCTACGAATATTATCTATACAAGTAATATATATGTACATATATACTAACTTACAGGTTGTTCCGAAAAGAATGTCAGGGATTCAAAAAAAAAAACACATAACTCCGTGGATTTCGCCATCATCAGTTGTCAAATAAATCTGCAGGTAAGTATATCTAGTTTTTCCAGCTAAGACTACAACTATTGAAGGACTGCGATACAAAGAATCTCAAGGGGGGCCGTCAATTTAGTTGACCAAAGTTTGAGACGAGTTAGGTTATCGTTGCGGCCTCGTAACCGTTGGTGAGGGGATGGAGACGTATCGAACAAATTTTGTAAAAAAAAAAGAAAAAATGTACAAAAAACTTGATAACTTGCACTTATGATTAGTAGCTGGAAAATTACTGGGATAAAAACAGTGTGCTCATATGCTATATATTTTATAAAATATACAAAATTGAGTATATACAGAGGCGTGTCCAGCGGGTAGACTTGGTAGGCCCGGGCTTACCCTGAATTTTAACCTTTACATAATAATATATCTCAAATACATTTATATGTTATATAAATTATTTTTCACAACCAGGCCTGTCTTGAATTTTGATCCTGGACACGGCTCTGAATATATACATCATATCACGCTGGCATGCATTGGAAATCGTGTAAATAGAATAGCTAAAATTATTTCATACTATATAGGTGTATATACTATTTCTACCAAGTACCAACTATAAATATGCTCAACATTTTCGGATGATAAATGACCGTTCGCTCAATTAATAAAAAAAAATAATAACACTGTGTTTCATTTCCTTTATATATAGGCAACTTTAAAATAATATACGATAATATACGTATACACAGAATCATGGGCACGCGGTGCGGAAAAGAAAAGCAGCGGGAATGAAATCGAGCGTATACAATACTATAACGAATTGCAGACGACGTTCAAATGGCATTTTTTTTTTTTTTTAAAGCAAGATCCTGTACGACTACGCCCCGCAGTGCTTCTGGTCGCCATATATACCAAATATCTATAACAATAGGTGCTAACATATTTTCGGTTTAAACCGACCTGCAGGACAAGGGGAGGATCTGCAGCTCTCCGAACCTAACCTATAGCCGTACGTGTATATAGGCATTATTATTATTATTATTATTATTATTATTGTTACATCGAATCCCACAGCCATGATCTCAGCCCAGCATGTGCCTATACGGCATATACACCGAAGACAAGTGGTTACTCGCTGTAATGGCGCTCGCCATATATATTATAATATTATGTGACTACCGTGTGCTCGTGTACGCCCGAGAACATAATATTATATTATATTATCGTCGTAGTCGTTGTCGTCGTGGACTTGAATAAATACATAGCATTATACGACGACGTCGATAGCAGTAAAACGACAATAAGTAAAACACACGGCGCACGATGATATATATGCGATTGAATAATAATAATAATAATAATCGTGTGTTTGGAAACGTATACTATTTTATTTTTTACAAAACGGTTTTCGAAAACTCGCGAGGTTATATACATCTCGTTTGGTAATAAAGTATAACATCGTATATATTATTATATATAATATAATAAATAATACCCATATGTATATATATATATATATATATATAGATAGGATCGAATTAACAGTCTTCGAGTGCACCGAAAAAACTATCTCATAATTAATTACGTCCCATGAATTATTCATACTATCACAAAAACGTTTTCGAACAATATAAACATTCCAAAATATTATTGTTATAATACGTCACGCGCTCCGCTTAAACCGTTTTCGAGTGAAAAAAAAGTAATACGTATTTTACGTTTTTTTTCCTTCTCTCTTTTGGTTTAAACAATATATACCATCGTATGCGGACCGCTCGGGCCATTAAGACGACATTAAAATATATTATATTTTAAAACGCGTCCTCTTCTTAAAAATACAAATTGGTATTTTAATCACTTGAAATTAAATAAGATCCTTATACACACGGTTTAAACCTTATATTACTATATACTTGTTGGATATTTTTGATTTTATTACTATATACTTAGCTTAATATTATATCTCCGAGCAGGATCTTAATACATGTTTTTATACTCACATTTAAATATGTAATAAGTATTATATACATTTATCGGTATATCGCTATGCGTTTTCGGAACCGCGTGGTAAGTATAATATTATGGTATATATGACTTCTGTCCCCAAACAATAAAAAAACGTTAAAATAAAAGGTTAAATGTATACGGTAGCATTGTTATTAATATACTTAATATTATATACAAATGATATGCGTTTATCTGCAGGTAACAATAATATATATATATATTTATAGTATTTACTTATATAGGCTATAATAAGTACCTATATGTATAATAAAATAAAAATCCGGAAGAGATTCATAATATACTAGTATAATAAACCAAGACTCATTAAAAGAGTCTTTAATCTTTGTTTATTTGTTGATACAGGTATACTATAATATATAAAATTACGTTTAGAACGAATAATATATATACATAAAGCATTTATATATTTCATAATCATTATTGTTAAGGAGCAGAACCCATCATGGCCCAAAAATTGCTAGGATCCTAAATAATGGTGTCTCTGAAATAAGTAGAATAATACAGAGACACACGTAAACCCGAAAAACTTGAAGTCTTTAATTCTCTGATCAATTTAATGAATTTATCATATTAAAAAAAAAAAAAATAATTTTCATCAATTTTTATTTTTAATAATAGTTTATTTATTGCACACATTGGGGGTTATACCTTTAGCATATAGTTGTATCTGTGAATGGTGCTTGTGTATGTATACTTGTAGCGAGCCAGCGAGAGTGCGTGAACTGTAAGTTGTAACTTAACCTAACCAGTGATCAAGCATGGTTTAAGGGAGTCATCGAGGAGAGGGAAGTCTCGAGGCCCATATCATTCTACAAAACACTCACTGTGGTTCGGTGCCCCTAGAATTCCTGGAGCCCTATAAGGCACTGGTTCCATTTGCCCCTGCTCATCCTAGTACTTGTGTGGACATTGTACATACGTAATATTAAACTATATTAATTATATATTACTTATGCATTATGTTGTAATTATAATAATATATAGGTTAACGTATAAATAGTTTGGTCGTTTTCATTCGTGTTTTATTTTATTAAAAGTCATAAATAAACAAATTGTTTATGTGCTATACGATCGTATATTACACGTTTTTAAAAATAGATTTTCCGTTTTTTATATTATAATATAATCTATATGTATTTAAACAGTAAATACTAGTGCTAAAACAAATAAAACACGACAAACAGAAATGATGATATTACTGTCAGGTTACTGTGTGTATACAAGAGTAAAAAAAGAATGATATTATTTATGAGTGACTTTTGAGTGAAAGAAAAAAAGGACAGACATGAAATATTGAAATGGATATAATAATAATATATATTAATATTTTATTTATTTAATATAATTTTATTATAATATTGATTTATAATAAAATCAGAAGAAACCAGGATAGGGTTCCTATTTTATGCCATACACTTAAAAAATGTAAGTCAATTTAGATATTATGTGTATAGTGAATGCGTATTTATAATATAGTTATTGTATTCGTCGTATTAGTGTAGGTACCTGTATTGCAATAGAGTATAGAGAAGCACGTAGTTTAATTGGAAACATATACAAAAACGTAAACATTTTTAGCCCCTCCCCGAGATCTAATCCTAAAGTTGCCCTACATGCATATATCTATATAAGTATATATAATAGTAGGCACGTCGAAATTCTTGTGAGTAATTAATATTATTGTTCATTTCGTTTAAACGTCACAAATGACTGTGCAATCTATTATATATATGTGTGTGTGTGTGTGTGTGTGTGTGTGTGTGTGTGTGTGATCGTTGAATAATTTATACGAGCTCGTATCCCATATCGTCGCACTCGCGAATAAATTTTTTTCTAACGGTCCACCGTGTATAGTAAGTCTGCAAGAAAAAATTTTTGCGCCTAAGCCAATAATATAAAGCGTAAATCTACCGGTTTGCCGCCTACGCCGTGCAACGACCGATCCACGCGCATTATTATAATAATATTACAGTACGAGTTTGATCCAACTTGGCTGCTTATCACACTTTAAAATATATATAATATAAAAAAAAATCTCAACTCTTATTAAACACAATATATCGCATTATTCAACAGCACAGTACGTAAACTTAATTATATTAATTAAATTCTCGATAACGTCGCAAATAAGATAAGTATTGTATATTAGGTACACGAGTGTAAAATATATAGCGTATATGATCTTAAGAACGAATTATTAAACAGTTAACTACCTAGTTAGTATAACTACTTGTTTGAATTTTGATTTGACATACGTCAATATTTTCAGTAAAGTTATCAGCTAAATAATTTACAGTATAGAAAAGGGGAGGAGGTAATCATTTGAAAAATAAAAGTATCTCTCCACAGGACACTCCTCTGCAGCTTAAGTAGTACAAAAAAATCTCGAAAATTTAAATATCAGATTTTTAATAACTACATTATTGAAGCAACAAAGGAGTCGAACATGCGCTCGGTGAATTACCTATTGTAAATAACGTCACTATTTTGTTAAAACTTTATTGATTTACAATATTTAAAAATATCGCATTTTTTCAATCTTTTTCGCGTTATTGCTTCAACAGCACATCAAACTGCAAAACACAGACGTGTCGGTGCTTCCGTTTACAATCAACGTAATTTTATTTGAATAATATTATACAACGATATGACCATTGCAGTATGTACATAAAACAACTGATGCGGCTACAGCCGAATGCCGATTTTATTTTAATCTACATATTATATGCGTCTACGCATAGGCGTAATATTATTATACTATAATTATGATGTTTAGATAACAATTACTGTTGTTTTAATTTATTTCCGTGTACATATATATATATATATACTATGCTCGCATGATATGCAGCAACAGTTTCATTTAACGCTGTAGTCGTTAATCCAAATTGTTTACAACGACGTGTAATTATTATTTATTATTTTATAACAGCTCCGCATATGTACGTTTACTTATCTGATTGCCCTTATCGCGCACGTCGTGCTCATTATTCATAATTAATATTATAACACGTATCAGTATCTGTAGAATACAGACACATGTTTGTACGATTCGGTTTATCACAATATAAAACATATTAAAGTATGGCAGCAGAAATATATAGAGGTGCACCGTCACCGTGGTTTTATAATTTTTTTTTCTTTTGAATTCATCATGTTTTTTTTTTGGATACAATTACGAGTATTCGAAAACTGATACACGATATCAGAATAGACAATAATATATAACAGGATGTCAGTTTATTATTTATATTATCTCTATAATATCTGACATACACTAAACCAGCTAAAATGCATTTGCGCAAAATCATTTTTTCTGTTTTGTTTTTGAATTATGTTGCAATATAATCACCAATATAAAATTTTATTTAAAAAAAAGTTTGAAAATAGTATTTTTGAAGGCATTGCATATAGATTTGTCTAAATAATATTTTAAAACAATTTAAAATCCATAAAAAAATTTTAAGTTGAATAGGTATAAAGTCAAATAATAATAAAATGTAAAACCCATAGGTCAACAAACCCTATCAAAAATATTATCCTCTAAAATCTAATTGATGATTTTAGTCTACTCTTAGGATTATTCAAAAATCATAGGAAAAAAAAAATTTACATACGAATGCGATTTATCTATATATATACGATGCGCGTGGGTCTGAGATAGAAAACAAATATTGCGCCAACATCTTCGTTAATTATAAATTATTTAATATCGGACAGTTACCGTAAACTGATGCAAACTTTTTTCTTTGCAGTAGGTGTTAATTGAACGTTTTTGAAAATTTCTTTACAGTTTGCTTATGCTTTTTGTATTCACGAATCATTATTTTTCCAGCTACTTATATATTATAACACTATCTTAATAGGCGTTAAAAATATTTTTATTTCCAAAAATAAATTGAACGTTTCGAATGTGAAATGAATCGCACAAAACGTTATTTGTTTTTTTTTTTAATTACCCAAGTAGCCACTTGTCAAACAGTCGTTCGAAATTAGTTTCCTTCGCAATATATTATAGAGTCATAATACGATTTCAGACATAATAATAATAATAATATAATAGTAAACCAGTTTGACATCGTGCCGAAATCTCCGAACACGCTTCTATATAAGTGCACGAGTCGATATCGTATATTAGTGTGTGGAAGTTTCACAATGCAATAATAATATCGTTACACAATGCGCAACGGACAAGGAAAACATAATGCATTTGGAACGTAAACCATGTAATATATATAGTAATACTGCAGCAACGCACATATGACAACGGTCGACGATATTATTTTACTACAGATATAATATTATTATTTATTATAGTAGTTCAAGTCGTATTTCCGAACGGTTTTTAAAAATCATTTTGTCATTGTTCGCGAGGAAAATCCTGTCGTACGTGTAGATATATTGCGCGTACAACAATACTCCGCTGCGACGTAAATTTTATCAGAGCTGACGTGATAGATAATTTTTATTAGCTTTTCGATTTAAATATAATATAATACTACATTAATATTGTCTTTGAATAGTGCACAAGTGTATTTTGTTAAAGTACATTATAATAATATTGTATTACCGTGTACCAAGGATTAGGATTTCGGACTAGTCTGGAAAAATTAATATTTATAACGACCCACTCTCGTATGGGTGAGGGGGGGGGGGGCGGGGCGTGGGGCAAATGCTGTACAATATTTAACAATTTAAAAAATGCATTGCCTTATTTGGCTAATTTACGTTTTCTTAAAAAAATTTAAATGTAAAATAAATTAGTAATTACTATAGTGTGTTACCTAATTGAGATTATTGTTTTCTTGCGAATGATAACAATTATTACATAATATTCACAACAACAACAACAACAACAACAGTTAAACCTTATTATGATTCAGTTTCTGTTACACTAATAATATAGTTAACTACTAATGAAAAAAACGGTCAAAAACCGAAATTCGGTCGGAGCCACGTTAACTATCGTTAGTAACGCATCCCATCGAGAATTTCCCGATTTTCCGATGGTCCAATCGGACTCTATAGTATAGAGCCAAAAATAGGCTAAAAGTCGGTATATAGTTTTTTGGGTGCGTCGAGCATTATATAATGCAGTTCATTTTACGCTGTATATAATATAAACATATATTATACGTTGTATTGTATACTGTAAATAGTGCGACAACTGACACTGTTTGTTCATTAACACGACAAATCATTATGTAAAATATTACACGGCCATTATTTTTGTAATAATTTAAATAAATCGTTTATTTACATCCGCTCGTGTTTGAGTATATATACAATAATATATTCAAGCAATGTTTATATAATTATATAATATGATAAGGAAAATAATAACTCATGATAACTATTATTTTTTAAACATTCTATATATTTAATCTATTAATATCAGTGGCATGCTCAGCTTTTTTGGAAAGGGGTGAGGGGATATGACATTTTTGACTATTTACAGACTACGTTATATAGCGCGGTAAATATACTTTCAATGTTTTATCTTTATAAATATCATATGATAAAAATTAGACAAATTAATCCCTCACCACCATAAGCATGCCCGTGATGTGTATACTAAAAAAAAAAAAAAAATCTAAATGCACTATAGACACATATCGTTGGCCAACTGTTATGCGTATATTATACATTATATAATATGATTGTAAACATTATCCCGCTTAATCACAATTAGTTGTTGTTGACTAGTTCATTGACCTAACTATATGATCAAAATTATTATAAAATTAACATTAATCATTTGCATGTTTTATTTTAATTATTTATTGTTAATAATTAAAATAATATCGTGATTGAGTCTGCGATTAGAATTTTTGGATATTTATCAGATAATATATTGTTCTACGATTGATTACAAAATTAAAGATATCGTTTGTGTCACTAGATAAAATCGAATTCGTAAAAATATAGTTGTATAGCAATATAGTAATTTTATGAAAATGTTGATCGCTGTTATATTATATAGTCTTGAATTGAGTTGAACGTAACGATTCGAATAATGCAGAAGAATACTGATTTTCGTGAAAGCATTTTCGTGTCTATGTAATTTAACTATTTTTTTAACAAATTATATTTTGTGGGCGTAACACGTTGTGTTCACTATAAAAAAAAAATAGTAATAATAATAAACGGTTTGCGTTCAAACAAAATATATTATACCTACAGTTGATGGATAAAAATCGTATTTTTATTTATCACTGTGATTTTCGATTCACAATTTTTTATTTTTTTTTCATAGGTGGGTACTAATTTTGAATTAATATATTTTCTAATTCACAACAATCATTACATTACGTGTATATGCCTGCATGCAACGAGGAAATGTCAAAAATGATGTTTACGAACAGATATTACGAATTACGCGATGTTTGAAAAAATGTGTACGTAAATATAATTTATGATAAACACAAACGAAAATAATAGGTACACGACAATTCAAATTTTTCAATACAACTTGAACACAAGAAACCAGAATTAAAACTGCGTACATATAATGTTTGTTTATCATCTACATAATAATGCCTATAGTTATTTACGTTACACATTAACGAACTACATTGTAAAACGCGGGCGTTTAATCGAAATGCCTTATATATATTATATTGTTCCCGAAAATCTTTTCACCGATGACATAGGTACACAACCGAATTGGAGTAAAATATATCTAACCCGAACACTATTAATATATTATTTTCGTTAAAAAGAAATGTGATGATATTACATCGTCGATAATATCATATAATAAATAATATTAAAATATATAATACACATATTATATTATTGGGACCTTAGCGTTTTATTGTTCCAGCATGTACTGCTGAAGACAATATCGGTTTATAGGCGTCGCCGTCTGGATAAATCATCGCGGATAAAGCGGAACAATAATACCGTATGGGGAGACGGAAGAGACATAGAACGAAAAAAAAAAAATTCACTACACGCAGGTCGATAATAATAATATTATTACGAATCGTAACCGTGGTCGCGGTATATATATATATATTGGCCGCCGTTGGACACATGATACCTATATAGATATATACGAGATCGAATATTACACACATATATATGCATAGGTGCACAGTGGTTTTGTTAGACTGGTTTAATGATTTGGGTCTTCTGGCGACCATATAACATGCACGCACACACGCGTATAATATTATAAGCGCCCGCGCGCGCGAACGCGAAACCGGTTTGCGCGGACGAATCGCCGGCCGAGGGGAACGGTCTCTCGGAGAGCGCGCGCGCGCGCGAGCGATCGGTACGTGTGTGCGGTTGTGTCGTCCGTAAGCGGCGGCCCGCGCTTCGGTTGCCTTGAGTTTACGAGCTATTATTATTATTATTGTCGTTCTGTGTAATGGCGAGATGAAAAGAGGAAGAATAATAATATATTATAATAATAATTCGATAAACAAAAATGAACCGTACGCGGTGAGAAAAGCGTGAAGGGGACCCGCACCCACGTCGTTGGCATTGCGGCGATCGCTGCAGTGTATACCGGGTGATCAGTCTGACGTTAGACTACGACTACGCTACTCATAATTTCAAAAACTATTACCGTTTTTGGAAATATTTTTTTTACATATTTTATAAAGTAGTTAAAAGACGACATTTCAAAAATATATCGATTTTTATCGTTTAAATTTTTTTCACCGTCAAACGCGTTGTATAGTATAACGACTTATATAATCATATTACTGTAAAAGATTTTTTTTCAAAAATGTTGTGATGTTTTCTGAAATGACGAGTGTCTGACGTTAAACGGATCACCCTGTATATTAACAATATTATTATTATTATTATTATCATCATCATAATCATCATCACGCGGACGGAGCTGTTGTAAATAATAATATTATACCATACTATTTACTATTTACTACTACTACTGCAACGGCGTTGGCGGGGCTATCCCCTCCTCCTCATCATCATATTACTATTCCGTCCGTCAGAATATTATTATTATTATTACACGCGTATATACGCGATATCGTCACGATACGTCGCACGGGACCGGTTCTCGCGCGGCTGACGTTTCGTTGGCACAGCAGCCGCAGCTGCACCGCAAGGCCCTCAGTGAATATCCGATTATAACAATTTATAATAATAATATATTACAGAGAAAAAAAGCTAAACGATAAAACGAAGGTTATACTATATAGGCAGGTACTATTGTGCTTACTCCGCGGTGTTGGTGACGTTCGGTTATCGCGTCGCTGCAGCATAATATGGCTTTTGGATACCGAGGATTTAAAGTTATTGCAAGCTGAGCATATTATACAGATATAGCACCGCGATCGTTATGATCTAACTGCGGCACAATTATATAGTATATTATATTATTTAGATCGACGTATGTTTATATACGACGGAAATACCGCGAAGACTTATTCGATCTTTTGTATACAGGTTTGCCGAGCACGTGTTCTGTTCGCTGACCAAAAAAATGTTTAGAATTTTCGACGATGACGCCGCCAGACCTGACCACACCAGGCTCGACCTGATCAGACCAGATTCGACAAGATATGACCTGATCAGACCTGAATTGATCTGAATTAGTCTGAGCAGACCTGCGGGTTTCGGACTCGGGATACGAGACAAAACTGCTATAATAGAAATACATTTAATATGTCACTATGCATCTATGCCAGTTGTATATAATTGAATGCCTACGTTTTGTTGTAGTATAACGGCTAGCATGCGTGTTGACTGCGGGGGTTGTATTTAAGTTTTTTTGTCGATACGTCGATTGTACGATCTGAAAGCCCCGCAAATAAAAAAAAAATACAATAGTTATTAGTAGGTAGTGATATTATTATATATTATGTATACAACCACGAGAAAGTTATTGCACATTAGTTACCGCAGAAAACGTTGCAGATCCACCCCAGAATAGCGTGTAAACGAGGTCGAACACGAGAATAATATGATTAATTATTATCATTAACTGCAGCAGTGGCACGAGTGACCAGTCAGCTGTGTACAGTATGAGATTATACTGCAGAAATGATCGCGAATCGCATCTGCTGCGGCTTGTGCAATATGGGTGGTCAGCCGCGACCTTTTTGGACTTTTGTGCGGACACACCACCGAAATTGCCGTCGATTAGTACGTTGCAGCTGCACATTTTTATACCGCACGCTCATCCAAGGGTAAAGATGTTAGCCAATTATAGCGGTCATCCTACGATCAGGAACCTGTTGCTCAAAGGTTGGATTTGATTATTATGGGCGAAGATTTTATTGCGCCGCCAGCAGATGACGCCAACTACTCGTTATCATATTATTATTATACGTACGGTGAACGGCGAATGTATTATTATTTCATTTCGGTTTTAGAACCATCACTGTGGCGCGTGGGGAATCGTCCGCGAGTATACGATACGTAATATAACGCCTACCGATAAAAAAAAAAAAATAATAAAAAACCGAAAAAAATTGATTCCATAGTTTTTTTTTTTTTTTACAAGAAACTCGTGTTAACGCGATATTATTCAGTCACGCGGACGGGGTTATATAGGCGCGGTACAGCTCACGTCATGTGTCAACTGGTCGTGGCGGAGGGGATATAGTATACAAATTATATATATATAAGCACGATTTTTATGTATAGACTATTTTCCTCCTATGCGCCTATAAGCCGTACAGGTTTTTTTTTTTATTGAAATTGATCTTGCACCGGCCAACGAATGTGCATTGTGTATGGAAAATAATATCGATACAACAATTATTATATTCTTAAAACCTTATAGACACGCGCAATGAAACGTATTATAGCTTTATAGTATATTATAATCGAAATCTGTCAATAACGGATACATGTATATATATATATAATCTAAACATGTAGTAGGTATAGGTACTTATTATTCTTAATGAAAGGCGTTTATATAATAAAGATTCATAGGATATAGAATTATATAATATATATCATTCAATTATGATTATAATAATGGTACCTATAAGACGAACATATTTATTAAAACATTTGTATAAATTATAGAAAAGTTATGAATAATTTCAAAATCATAGGATACCTTAAATGTGTCGTAAATATAGTATGTACTATTTGTAAACAACGCGGCGTTTAACTGAATAATTAAAAGTAAGTACAGCCGAACTTAATTAATTTTGTATCTTTCTAACTAATGACGAAACATCCATTTCTCACCACTCCAATGTCCAAAACAATCTTCATACAAAATTCTGTATGCAGCGTGCAGATGGATATAGTGAAGTGTAAGGGTCAGGTAATATTTATGATCCGGTAATACAATAACCATATGTAGAGTTATACTTCTTTTAGTACGAAAATCACAGACATACTGTAGTGTGTTCGTTTTACATATTAATTTATATATATGAACGGGTTGAACTCAGTTAAAAATGTGTTGAAAGTAAACCAGTAGCGTGCACATATATATTCAATGGGAAAGGTTACATTAAAAAATTATATACATACATAATACCTATGTACATAGGTATTTATATCAAAATATTTTTAACCGTATTAATTTTTATATATTTATATGTATAATAAAAAAATACCAGAAAGGGGGTTTGAACATCTCACTCCGTATGTGTGTACGCCACTGAGCTAAACAGACCAACTAAGACTTAACAAATTTAAAATTTGTAAAAAGGAACAATGAAAAAAAAAATAGTAAGAAAATGACATTGAAATAATATAATGACAGTAATATTAACAGCACTTACAATAATAAATCAAATGAGCAATGATGGGTTCTGCACGTTACCAGTTGGCCAGCTTATCTGCATACAGTACTAAGAGTTGTTTTTTTAGATAACGCATTAAACGTGCGCGTGCAGGACAACCGGAAATAGGAAAGGAATGGAAATGGTGAAGGTTTCGATAGTTTCGAGGAGAAACGAGGAAATTGCTGATATTACCCATTGATGCGGCATTACAGCGGAGTCGATACAATTTTAGACAAAAACTCAAGAATACAAGATGACTATAGATATCGCGAAAGGCAACCCTTCCATCAGCCAAAAACAATTTTAAGTCGAGTTTTGCTGGAGAAATATTGCATTGGTTGAATTTCGAGAGGCGAATCGTATATTTTCGGCGGTCGTCGTATTATTGAAACGGCGTGTCCGCGATGGGAAGAGTGTCTTCCGCCTGCGCGATGGTATTATATTATTATAATAAACCGCCATAGCCGTGTAGAAATCACCCCGGGGCCGGAGTTTTATAGTGCACGCAACATATTTTCCTAGTCTGGCCGACGTGATTAATGCGGTCGTTAATAATTATTATCGGCCGATGTAAATTGGCGTGAAATTCGCATCGGCCGGCGTTACAGTCGGCGGTCGTCTCGCGGGTCTCGTCCGCGGCGCTCACACCACACTATCGCACGTTCATAATAATATTAATATTACACTATAACAACACGCGCGAAGAGTATTAGAAAATTTTTACATTATAATAATAATAATACGAGTAATAACACACACGCGTATCGCTTAATTAACGGATATTTACAACGTCCGTGGAAATTACCAATTACCGGGCGAGAGTTTTTTTTTTTTAAGTATACCGGCCATATCGTTTATTTTTAGAACCACAACCGGTTTCGTCGGTGCCTAAATTTAGTCTGTGCGGCCAGGTTAGTATATAGGTCCTTGTCGTCGTCTTCCTATAGTATAATAATATATAATATTATACGTACCAAATTAATTTCAGCGATAAAAAAAAAAAAAAAAAACACTTTTGTATTCATATTTTATTTAAGACTGCTCCTTTAAGAGAGATAATTTCGACTAACGATAGGTCCGGAGTTGGAGAACGTCAACGATGGACAATATTATAGTTATCTACTCATCTATGTTTTGCCCACGTTGTTATTACTACGCCGCACTTTTATCTTTAAATTTACGATGTGTGTGTTAAATTTTCCTTGGTCGTACTTATACAAGACTCGTTTCAGGGACGATATTTATTCTAAATCGTACTTCAAAAGTGTGTTAAAACTATAATAGTATACAGTCTGCGCATATCACGTCAAAATAAATTGTAAATTAAAAAAAAAAATTATTATGATGATTATCACTATATGGGCATTAAGGAAAAACGATCACATAAATAATTGTACGTATAATATACATATATATATCGGCGCATTGAACACGATTTTCATTATTCGTATATTATATACCTATGACTATAATATCTATGTGGCTATGTGTGTATATGTAATTTATTTTTCGTGCTCGATAATTTTAGTCCCATACATTGTACAGAGCAAGTCTGAGGCTCCGAGCAACGATATACCTTCTAATATAACCTTCCAAATCGGGAACACGTCGTGTGCGTAACGAAGGTGTATCTACTACTTATGAACAACAGAATAATGTATTTTGCGCGCCTATAATATAATTTTGTAATGTATAGGATGTATTTTATAATAGTTTTTTAATCACTGCACGTGAACGCACGCATTAAACGATTACAAGGTGCCAATATTTCCGATAGACCGACAGCTAATGAGTATACACGACGTTCGCGGGCACTTCATAAACGAGCTCAGCTTAATAGTACCTAAACAATATCATAATGATATACGTGTAATATTATTTAGGCCATATTATATTATTTTAACACTGAGCAGGTTTTGCGTGTAGAACACGATAAAATATGATATTATTATGCTGTCATTTTTTAACGCCACCACGAAAATTAGTCAGTAGCAGTCGCGACTCGGGTAAACTTATTATAATTTGAATAAATAATATAATTTTGTAATTTCTATAAAGTATTTAAACATTTTTATTTACCAATATTATTTTCTTTGAATAAAGATCTATATGGGACCCAAACTGCAGTTTATCGTATCACATTATAAGACTATTTAACCGATCGACGACGACGTTTCGGGCTCGCTGGTTACCGGTATATATACCGGGTGTACCGGGCGTTCGGCCGCCGCAGCGGTCCGGCCAGTGTGGTACATCCCGTGTCGTAGGCACACATTGAACACGTTCAAATAATAATATAATATAATATTATTCTATAAAAAAATAATATTTTATTATAAATAAAATAATAATAAAAAATATTTTATTATAAATAATATTTTTTATTATTATTTTTTATTTTATATAAGACGCGTATACACCATACGTATAACAATAATAATAATAATAATAATAATAATAATATAACAGAGGTACGGCGGTCGTGTGCGCGGCGTAACACCGGTAGTCGCCGTCGCCCGGAGAGAAGGCGAAAGACGGACGGCGATGCTGCGGGGCGACGGCGGCGTCGGGTTGGCGGGAAGAGGTTTCGGTACTGATGGGGGGGGGGGTTGGGGGGCCGGGTCGACCGAGAGAGAGTGACCGCCGCCGCGAGAGACTCGCAGTGAGTGTGTGTGTGTGCACACACGCTCGCGTAATAATACGGTCTGCGAACGGGCGGGTCGTGTGTTGAT
>JACXSJ010002057.1:0-15254 GCA_014851325.1 Pentalonia nigronervosa | reverse complement strand
GGAGTAGGGGCGAAATAAAATAAATTTGTTTTTTAAAAACCAGTCGTCCGGAGACGGTTTCGTCGAATTCATTATTTCATTAGTTATCAAGACGCGCGATTCGTGTATTTTTAATTTTATCATTATCGTTAAATACGACCGGCTGCTATACCTATATATTATTTTATTTTATTATACACGTTATAGTTTTATCATATCAATGTATGTTGTATTATCATATTCTCGCGGGACCAATGACGACTTCTAAGGCTGACTGATATTATTATTATTATTGCTGTTTGTTATTTCGTTCGCCTATATCTCTCGTAGAGTCTTGGCTCCGGTCCAGGTCAAGCCGGTGCATCGAGGGGGCACGCTGCAGGGTATAGAGCGAAAACAAATTTAGTCGAGTCTTCTGTATACCTAAACTATACGTTGCACCGTATATTATGAAAAGCGGGAGAGAGAGAGAGAGAGAGAGAGGAGAGAGAGAGAGAGAGAGAGAGAGAGAGAGAGAGAGAGAGAGAGACAGAGACAGAGACAGAGACCGACTGGCAGACAGAAAGAAAGAGGCGGAGAGAAATGGATCGAGCACCGCACAGCACATTTAAACGCAGTGAACAAACTGTCTCTATAATAATAATAATATGCATTTATTATATTACATATATACTTACGCACGGCGGATAACCTAATGACAATTATTATTATCACGTGCACCGAGATATTTTCGAGTTTTTTTTCTTCCGATGAAATTGCCTTATTATTATTACTATTATTACTCAGCCCGAGTCGCATTATTCGCTCGATTGGTGATAATTATTATTATAATTCACTGTTGTGCGGAGTCAACGAACTCGACAATGCAACTGCAGTTTGTGTTCAGTGTAGTAGGTATACATTATACATAATACATAATATTATAAATTAATAATGTTACAACGGTTTTATACTTTATTTATTTTTTCACGTTTTTATCAACGTCGAGCGCGCTAAGTGTGCACCACTACTCGGCGAGTAGTTTATAGGTCATATTTTTTTCAACGCATATATTTATATACTTTTATTAATCGAACCACGCTAGGAGATATTTTTACAGTTTCATGTCGTTCGGAGCTTATTTATATGGCCTAAAAACCATATATTCATTCGTGTGTCTGCGGCCAGGTAAAATATGATTCGACAAACCGCCGTTGAATCGTTGCCAGGTTGTAAACACTAACAATATAAACACACACGCACGTGAGATTTGTATTTATAACTAATTATGATGCAATCAAACAACATTTTTTTCATACGATTGTATACCTATATAATGTATAATATTATAATATGCACTTCAGACGGCGCGCAATAATAAAATATATAATGTATATATGTACATAATATCGTATATAGTATGATAATGTGTATATCATACCTATATAGTATAAAAATGTACACGCTGTTTTTATGGCCGAGAGATGGACCCGCGACCAATATATACCGCCGTCTTGTAATCATAATA
Source organism: Pentalonia nigronervosa (assembly GCA_014851325.1). NCBI lineage: Eukaryota > Metazoa > Arthropoda > Insecta > Hemiptera > Aphididae > Pentalonia > Pentalonia nigronervosa. The sequence goes on along the minus strand of JACXSJ010002057.1, from coordinate 13,768 downwards.
TTACGACTTCGCGCGAATTATTGTACGAATGTGCGTTTCAAGCAATATTATAATTTTATATTACAAATGCCGAACGTGATGTACACCACAGAAGTTGTAAGTCACGGTGAGTATAAGAGCTGCGAACGTGTAGCCACTATAATGTTAAATTTTATATTATAGCACTGCAAAATCGCCATTATAATATGTATGTATATAGTAAAATATTTTGCACTTGGTAGATAGTAGTTAATAGTATACAACGTTTTTATCAATTTACATTATTATCTCCCCCTCACGCTCTACTCTCTCTCACACTGCACGCTGTCCCTCTCTCTGTAAAATATATTATGCATTTCTTGACAACAGTAATGTGTATTTATGACAAAGACTAAAAAAAAAAAACGTTATATGAACTACAAATTAATATTATAAAATTTGTATTATTCATTAAAAATAATTATGAAACATTGTTATTTCATTTTTTATTCGTATAGTTCATGAAAGTTGAAAGTTGAAACGGTTTTAATCGAAGTGACCAAAAAGGGTCGTACCCAGTAAGTCTAGTAACTATCCTTTATTCAGATAAAAAAAAAGTCGACAAGTGAGTACCGCTTTGCTGTACAGTGGGTGTCGAGTGGGGGTCACTGTAATGGATGTGTTAAATTTGAATTCAATGATCTAACGTCATATTGTAAACGAAAAACAATTTCGAGTGAAAACTGTCTGTCAGCCTACATAACTAAGTGTATTTTATTATATTATTGCTATTAAAATAATTAATTTTACTATTAATAATATAGTATAGGTTAAATTATTTTTTGTAGAAAACATTGCATTTGAAAATGTCATTAAGTGTATAAAATATAATAATATACTTGTTTTAAATTTTCAATTTTTAGCTATAAAAACTGATCATTTTATACATTTTTAACTACAAAATAATTTGCAAAATTCGAAATTATGATGAATGAATTATAGCCAACATTTTAACTTTAAATGCTTATCAAAAAAGTGTGCCTTTGTATAATAAATATTTATAAACTGCATTTAGAACAACTTACAAGAAACCAAAAACAATTTCATATAATTTTTGATATTATGAGTGTTAACCTTCAAAATAATCACCTGGCAAATTATATTATAATATATTTATATGTAACGTGTCAACAAATAAACATCTTTACTACAAAAATGCGTGTGAATTATAATACTTGTATGTACGGAGTGTGTGCATCGTTTTAATATTTTATATTATATTTTATTGTATTATTAAATTTTTTTATGATCAAACGATTTATATAACGCATGCTATATATGTACTACAAGATACTTCTGTGTAAGTATTTTAATAAGCATTTACGCAAAACGGGCAAAGTAAGACGTTTTCTGTTAGACGGCGACGACTGTGTCAAACAATATAATCAAACCTACATTGCACTATAATAAATATAGAATTGTAAGTAGCTGTAATAAGATGATTTAAAATATAATGCTAACGAGCCGTAAGTGACACTAATCGGTTTTGTACGATGGCCACGCATTTTTGGTACCCTTCGTATAAGGAATTCGATTAAATTCGTTTTAAGTTTTTACTTACCGCCGCTGATCCCGCAGTTGATATAAGGAAATAAATTCTCACATACAATAAAATACCAATTTACACTAATGCAGTAATGTCTAATAGGGTTATTTAGGTGTACATGGTCGTTTATGAGTATTGGAATTTAAATGGACATAATATTTTATTTGCAGAAATAAAAACCCATTTATGCACTGCCTGAAATCTTAATGTATAGGTAGTATATAATAATATATGAAACGACAATAATACAGACGGCTTGTCGTTTTAGGGATGGTATAATTCAATAGTTGTAATATTGTATACTTAATAATATAATATTTTTGAACAATATATTATTTTAAATCGGTTTACCGGTCGTATTGTACATATTATTATTGGTTTAGATGAATCGATAACAATAAAACAGCGGTAGCAAATAATGCTTAAAGATCTATATTATTATTTATCATACAAATTATGTTGTAAATGGGTATCGTGGGGTTATTGTTACAGTGAAATCGAAAGATTTTACGTGTCAATGAGAACACGTCTAGTACCTAAATATAAGGTACAACTACCCGCCGAGTATATTATATTCACTATTCAGTATAAAATGCAATTACAAAATATATAAAATATAATATAATATACAGAGTGTTTCGCCATTCATGCTCACCCCCATTTTTTCGCTTAATAACGCATTAAATTTTGAATTTCTAAATTCTTAAATATACTTAAAGACTATTTTTCAAATATTTGAAATTTTTTGTACTACTCGAGGACTGTTTTGTGACGATACAAATTACAAACTTCTGTTTTTTTCAAATGAGAACCCCCTCTTTTACTGTAAATCATTTAGTGGATACATTTTTGAACATTTTAATAAGTAGGTACCTATTTCAAATTTCTAAAAAGTAGTTTCTCAGTTATTAAAATGTTTATACTACTAGGTAAGAATAATAATTCTTAAAAATGGTTTTCCAAAAATATAAAATAGATGTAACATTAGATTTAGTAATTATTATACATGGACTATTTTTACAAATTATAAGTATTGATAAATTAATATATTAATTATTGACATTTTTAAATCACCATATTATATTATCTTTCAAACCCATTATTATAATATAGATATATTATCCCGAAGATCTGAACTCGCAAAGTTAAATAATTCAAAAACTATTCGTCCAAATTTGGATTTGTCGAAATTTTTAAGAAAATATTCTACTTGATAACTAATTTAGAAAACGTAGAAAAGGAGATTCTCGTTTGAAAAACAGAAGTTTGTATCTTTACAGGACACGCCTTCTTAAATGGTACAAAAATCTCGCAAGAATTTAAAAATATTGAGTACGCTTATATATACATAAAAATTCTAAACATCGTATATATGGAATAACTGCGAACAAATAATTAAAAAAAAAAAAAACGAGTGAGCGCGTTGGCGGTGAATCATCCTGTAGTATTATATAGTAGGCAAAGTTGGTGCCTAGGCATTTTTTAAGCTCGGGTACAACGGATCGTTTTCACCGAACGGCACTGTGTTCAGGCATGCAAACGATGTGCACCGCTGCAAGAGAGTAGCGCACGATATCATATTTTAATAATATTATGTACGACGCATTATTAACGCCACTGGTTATTTAGGATTACACATTCAGTAGGTGTGCGTCGCTGATACCTGCTATGTATACATGTGTTGTATAGATAAACGCACACGCGCACACTAATTTAATGTTATTATTTGTGGCTAAACCAATGGGAACCAGCCAATATAATAATAATAATACCGATGATAATAATATTATCATCGGTGTGTATTCGTATACCCACGTCGGGGGAATACGTCATTCGTCATTATATTGTGGCGGCATCGGCAGGACCGATCACGGTGACCTGTAGTTGTCCACTCAATAACGCTCACACATTATACACAAATATCGAAGACTTGACTCGCTCGACTTGTGGGGTCTTGCAGTGCACCCGAATTGCTTGCCAAAAAATAAATATTTAATTTAGAAATCTTTTGATTTTAAAATTATAAAATCAAATCTCAATAATATGTTTAAGTATACAGCAATGACGCAATTTCAAAATAACGAAATTTGTAGAATAGATTTTGTGAAAAAATTAGCATGTATGGCGTTTCCATTAGCAAAATAAATAAAACAATAATAGATGATACGCAATCAAGAATTATAGGTATAATAATTATTATGGCGTATATCGGATATGACAATATAGACGATATTAAAGCTATACAGGCAACCAGAGTATAGTAAAATGTTTATTGTTTTAAAATTAAGACATATATAAAATACTGAATATTATATTTAAAAATGTAACATTACCAACCACTTTGGTACAACGCAGTTAAGTCGCTATATACCGTCAGTCGCGAGTCTGCAAAAGCGGGAAGAAAAATATTGCTTTGATTTAATTTTAATTGATTTATTTTTCGTCCTTTGAAAAACAAAAAATTAAGTCGTGATGTGTAAAATTGTACACGGCGTGCAATTCAGATGCAATCGGGTCTTAAATCGCACCGCCGCCGACCGACTCGTCCGCCGTAACCTCAGGTACACCGCCGCGGCGGAGGTGACAGATTTGCCGGGCGATACAAATTATTAAAACGTATGCGCACATAATATTATGATGTTTATATTATAGGTCGTAGGTGGTGTACGTCATAATACGATACGAGGGTAGCACGTATATACTACAATATAATACCGATATTACGTTATATTATAGGTACGGGCGACCCTTTTCGGAGTAAGAAAAACAGGTTCTCATTTCTCCGCGCGCACATATAATATATAAATATTATATTCTTATAATCGAGTGTGCCGAGAAGGACGTGCGAGTTGAATAAAAATAAAAACACAAAAAAATTAAATAAAAGGGGATCGAAACCCGCCCAAAAATGATCCTTAAACGTCGCGTCATGTGCACAGCAGCGTTCGTGTGTGTGTATGTGTGCGCGTCTCGAATCTTTCACCGTATCTATAATACCATATATACGCGATACTCTGTTCGACAAATCCGCGTTTCGAACACAATGGGGAGAAAAGCGAGGGAGTCGAAAAATCATACGGTTCGGGTTTTTCGACCCTTTTATTATATAACTTTTTTTTTTTTTATATAAATATAGTTTTACTAGGGCGCGCAGCAGGTGCAATATCGCACAGGTGTGAACTCGGATAGTGTACCTATATTTCTGTTTGATTTATATATATATGTACATACACCCCAATACGCCTTATATATTTAATATATTATGTATTATCGCCAACCCCATATTATACGTCGCGAATTATTATTCTTATAACATGTATACCTGCCTCAACCATGCATAATATATTATGCTTATGTATATAGTGTAAATGCATATATATGCGGCCTCCGTATGTACACGCAATCGCGTCAGACAACGCTCATCTGTAATATAATAATTAATAATATTCCATATATATATATATATATATACACATAATAATATAACATTATTGTGATACAATACACAGCATATAAATATATATTGGCGTATTTGCTCAAGACCCGACTTATTTGATGAACACTACAGGCACACACGCTTAAATCAAGTATCCTGCGGTGGTGTTTTTGCCACAAAATTTTCAAACACGTTTTCTGTTTGTTTATGACGTACAGTTTCGGTCGATGTACATATATTCTTTATACACACGGTATATGTTCATTTGACGCGCGCGCGCGCGTGTGTGTGTAAACGTTGGGTGTATTACTGTACGTATATCATGATAGGGTCTGTATAGGGTAGAGCACCCATTTTTATTACTCGTCGTCGCACGACACGAGAATATAATATATTATATTATTATGTACAGACGGTTATTGAGACGGTCCACGGCACATGTGGACACCATCATGCGCATGTCTCTTTTCGAGATAACGAGCGTGCAGTGCTGTATTCGAAGATGAAAAATTCGGCTTTATATTTTAAATTTTTATTGCGGAGTGATTCGTTTATTGATTGTTTTACACTGCGACGTGTGTTTATTTTTATTTTCGTTTTATGGTGGAAAAAAATACTCCGGTCTTCGACTTTGCAATGGAGGTTTTTGGTTGGATCTAGTTTGTACTTGTGGGTACAAAAAAATACAAAAACGTATTAATTTTACCACTTACATTATAAACATATCCTTAATTTTGAATACCTATCTTACCCACTGCGTATTATATTTAATTTCTTTGAGTACAATTATCATTTGACATTAAATAGATATTTTGTTTAATACGTATAGCGTTAATCACAATAATATGAGGAATCGGGTGGTTAATATTTCAAAAGAAATCGATTAGTATTAATTTAGGTATATACTGATGTTATAGCGTTACAATTTGCTACTTGTTAGTATAATAGCCGACATCGATTTTTCGGTTAAATACCAATTTATTGTCATTAAAATGTATTTCAACAATTTGTATTGCTAGACGCTAATAACTTATAAAAATATTAAATAGGTATTTCTTAAAAATCCAATTTATTAAATTAATAATCTGATGGGCATACAATGAGTACGCAGACAGTAATTTATAACAATATCATTTGACACGTATTGAGAATGAGGTGCATATAATATGTAGGAGATATTGACCTTTAAATGTTAACTATTTTTGCAATGATCACAACGATATATTATATTATAATAAAAACGAATGAACGAAAAACTGAATAGCTGCTTATACAATAATAGAAAATGTAATAATAGGTAATTTACAGATAGTGTATTGCATTTATATACACGCAGAAGTATTATAGCAAAAACGCGTTTACATTTAATAATATAATATAATACGATCGATTTGCCATTGTAAGCGTCCATCGCCTTCATTAGCGTTTGTTTAATTTGTTTTTATTAACATATTTTTTTTCCCGTTTCTGTTTATACGATAACGACGCCTATTATTGTATCGTTAAAAAACCGCGTTCTCTCCGGTTCTCGTATACATGTATACATATACATATATATTCGACAGCCACCACGGCACAAACACGTTTTTTTTTACATTTCATTTTTTTTTTTTTTTTACTGTATTCATTTTTTTTCGTTTAATTCCTGTTTGTGTATACTTAGATTTTTTTCCACCGGCAATACACACCGCGCGGCGCGTACACCGTGATTTAATAATAATATTATATATTATTACCATCTTATTTCACACATATATTATAATAACGTTCGGTATATTATTATTATTTTCATTGTATATTATATTGCGCGCGCGCGCGCGCTGAACTGCAGCAAACGAAAACGATTGCGACGCAATTACCGCGGTAAAATACATATTATTGGTACCTGCCGCCGTCTTAAATAGCAGTGTAGATGGAGTGTAAAAAATCACACACACACAAGTGTACCTGCACATTGAAATAGGGCCCATAGGCGGTAATAGCGGGATTACGAAATGGAATCAAATAAAATGCAAACGATTCTCTATAGTATTATTGTTGTTACACATTATCTTGTTGTTCAGTCCTTCACAAAACATCCTGCTCCTTCGCCTTGTCCTCCGTTTTCGCGCGTGTACAGCATCTCCCGCTGTCATCGTCCGTCCAGGCGTGTACATTATTTTTGTATATTATATTTGTACGACACGTTTTCACTTGTCTGTTTCTGCTGCAGGGACCTATGGCGACTATATAATACGGTCGATCGTGCAGAAAAAGAAGAAAATAATCAAAATTAAATGAAATATAGTTCAATGTATTGGTGAATTACTCGTATATCAGCTATACAGCTATATTTTCAACCACCGGCCATCATCCGTGACACAGCTGTTCTCAACCTATCCGAATCCCATTTACATACTTTTTAAACATTTTCAATAATTGGTCTAATAAACATATTTTGCTTATCAAAAAATGTATATATTATGTTATTTTACGCACGAGTCTTTTATTATAGGAATTACATAATTATAAAAATATGAGATTTTAATGCACAAAAGTAAAATGAAATAGATACATATCAATTATTTTTTTTTTTTATCATTATATGCTTAGAGACCGCGATTGGTGTTGTTTTTAATGAACGAGGACGTAAATATCGAGCTCTGTCATATTCTACATTCAATTTATTTTCATACTTATTTTTTATGTATAATACGTGGAAAAAATTAAAAATTAATTAATTTTTCACACAACTACCTTTGGCGCAACACAAATTATGGATAAAAAACAGTAGAGCTTATTTGGATGACGCTGATATATTCTAATGTTAATAACAATTAATATTTTTTTTATAAAGCTAGATATCCTTCGTGTATCTACTTATGAGCTTATCACTAGTGATACGCGTTATATATGCGTACTAAAGGTTGAGAAACGCTGTTATGACATATTACAACGTGATCAGAAAAACTTTATATTTTCCAATAAGTGCATATTAATAATACTATAAATTTGTTTTTTTATTTTATAGAACCGTATACAGGTATATACACAATCTCACACATATCCGTAGATGGTACATACATCATGTTATTATAATAATATTGTTTAACTATAACACACATATAACGGCACTACAATCAGATATTATAACTACATAATGATCGAATTTTAGTTTTATTTTGCCAGTGTACCTGCATAGGTATTATAAAACCAACACGAATCGTCTTGGATTCTCGTAACATTAAAACATAAATTCAACAATCGATATAATAAATAATATTACATATTATTTTTTGTGGTGGCGGTTTTTTACAATGTCCCCTGCAGGCGTACGCAGCACGCACTGAAACTCCGCGTCTGGGATTTATAATAATACATACAGGTTGCTGCACGCTGCAGAAGTTTTTGCCCCACTGTTTATGACTTAATTATTGTATCGTTAAAATCGAATGCCGAAGAAAAAAAAAAAGAAACGGTCTGTACATAATACTATTACTATTGTTATATTCTAAAACCGGAGGAGACCGTCCATCGGGCCGCTTAGGGACTCGTTGAAAACCCGCGGTGGTGGTTTCGGAACGAATCGAAATGTTTAATACGATATGCATGTACACAATTATAACGTCTGAGCACCGCCATAAATCGTAAACAACACAATATTTTTCTCGAAATAGAAGTGCAGCTGCGTAGTCGAGTATAAAGAGCGTTATATAGCAGATACCTTCGCGGAGTTCACTGCAGTTGTACGTATATACAACTCACTGATGCTATGGTCTATAGTATACAACACGCGCTGTTAATATTCGTTAACCGGCGGAAGAGTATGCACCGATTACCGACAATATAATATCACGCGAGTTTGAAATTGGGCGTTTAAAAATGCCTACAAAAAATGTAAAAAAAAAATAAAAAAATCAACCGTTTGTGCGGTGTCCCTCGCGTTTAATATACAACTGCTCCGTGTTCCAAGACTGTATCCAAAAAACTAAACGATTACGCGGCTCATTTAATGTGTTATTGGTTGTTTCAATGGGCTTTTAATGTCTTTTTATTATAAACCAACATTAGTCGGCGCACACCACGAGTCGGTTTATAACTCAAGCACGTCGTTATTCATTTTTCATGTTGCTCGTCGTCGTCGTCCGTGCGACGCACACAAATCCGTCGTGACCCTCGTAAATTTTGGACGATACCGTTTTATACTTTTATGGACTTGATAAAAAAATATAAATATTTTAATGCAGGGCCTTAATAAAAAAAAAAAAGAGGAGAATAAAACGTGCAGCGTGGTATATACCATTATAATCATAATGGTCATTATAGTTAAACAATATTCAAACATTGTTTTACGTCGAGCGAGCAGGTTGTACTACACCAATATTAATATTATTATTGTTATATTCGTGTGTCTACCAATTACGAATTTTATTGCAGTTTTACTGCACCGATTTCGCGTTAACGAATTTTAATAAATATCGTACTTACAGCGCGCTCTGGCTCACAGACTACTGTAACGACGACGGCTCGTGTAATGACGCCACACGTTATGATATTATTTATATTTTTGTGATCTGCGCAGTTTTCTGCAATATTATATAATTGATATCAAAACCTTTTATATTATTAACGACGTGTAAGGAAATGTCAGATATCAAATAGATACGAATTATGATTCTATATAAGGTCGAGATCATGTCTTGTATCAAATACTATCTACCTACTTGCCTACCTACAGACATCTTAAATAATAATATTTTAATCTATAGGGCGGTGCTCGATGGTATTTAAAAAATGCATTTTAAGCCCCTAACAATGTAGTTTAAAATGCAATGTAAATGGAAAGAAAACGATTTAAAAGTGCAAAAAAAACATTGTAAAATTGAAAAAAAATCTGAAACCTACGTTTTACAATATAGGTTTAAAAAATACGCACTTTGATATTAACTCACAGCTCTAACCATATTTGTGTGATAATTTAGTCGATTTACTTAGGTATGATTTCATGCCATTATGAATATTATATCACGCGTGAGAACAAAATACAATTCTGAATGAAAACGTTAATCCCGCCGCAGAATTGGGAGAAAATGAAACGTAAAAAACGGGTGGGTATAGGTATCCAATATATTACATAAATATTATGTTAAATCTATTATAGGCGTATTAAAAGGCGTTCTATACACCATATTATACGCTCAATGGCCACCAGCCACCAGCCGGTATACGTACAATAATATGATAATAATTATTGTCGTGAATATATCGACGCTATTCATTATTTAGACGCGTAAGTAGATGTACCACTATTATCATATTTTGTCGGATGACGCGACTTCAATGCGTACATCCAAATATTTACAATAACATACAAAAAAAATATTTTAATAATAGTATAATACATATTATATATATATGAGTATACGACTGGCCCGGGGAATTATATTATTATTATTATTATGTGTATAAGACGACAAGACTACAGGGACACGTATATTATTGTTGTTGTACCCATACGTTTGAACAAACCTTTATTTCGTCGTCGTCGGCGATAGTGAATATTATACTCAAATTATTCACAGGCTTAACTGGGGCCGTATTATTCGTGATGGTGATGGGAGCCAGGGTTTCGTGGTTGCACGTGATTGATCTTTTATACTCGTCGTCGTTGTGTACCTGCAAGCAGTACCGAATTATTTAAAATAATAATAATACTATGATGTATATTAGGTTGACTACGACACACACAGTGCACTGTTGTGGGTATAATATTATAATGCTTAGTTCATTCATCACGATATTATGTGAAGAGAAAAAAACGATTTCGAAATAATATCCAACTGTTGTATCGCAGCCCTCACTTTTCCATGTATAATTTGTTATTTTATTTTTTAAAGCTTATATGGACTTTCGGCGTATATGACAATATTATATTATAATATAGTCGGGCTTTGAATATAGTCCATATCGTATATACATAAAAAACAACTTTGTTTTATATGTCTATGGTATACAGAATTTTTTTTTTGTTATTATTTTTGTAGGTAGTACGTTTTCACGTCAACTATAATAAGGATGACGAAATAAATAACATCCGATTGCAATATATTGTGTATAGACTAACGATAAACGATTAAGTACTACTTAAATCGTAATCACCCAAATCGATTTTGATATTTTATAAAGTGGTTTTTAAACGTTGTTAAAAAAATTATATATACCTTCATTACACGTAGTTTTAGTACAGTATTCTCACTATAATAGTCATAAGAATAATATTAGGTTTCTCTGGGCGTTTGGGCAGTTTTTGAAAATGTCGGAAATTATCTTTGCTTGTGCACTGAGAACAAAATATATTTTATTTAAAGTATATTTAAGGAGCTATATAATAGTACTACAACATTCATAACATTTTGAATTTAAATTATATACCGGCTAATATTATTTAAACACTGTTTTAAACAATGTACTTACGTTGTTTTCATAATAATAATAATAATAATAATAATAAGAATACTATGCTGTTTGATGAATCGTTTTTAATGTGCGTTTTACGTTTGTTTTCCGCTTGTAGCTTACTACCTATATAATATTATAATATATTTTTAGTTTTTAAATTTTTATTTAAACTCAAATAAATTCACGTATTGTGGAAACGTTGGCACGGATTTTTTATTTACAACGTACTTATTATACATAAATTGTTTATTGTACATTAAATTATTTTTTGTAAACATTATAATATTATTATTATTATTACATGATGAATGTTTTTATAATATAGATAATAAATATTGTATCATAGAAATCACCATTATAGGCACGACTGTGAGTTGAATAAATTTATTGTCTTTAAAATGTGTATACGTACATATTACTCCATGTTGCTAGACAGTAGGGCGGGAATGTTTGATGTGTGTGTGTGTTTGTACAATATCATGATGGAAGAACATAAACAAAACATTGCTGTATACGGAAAAAATATAATAATTAAATTTTACCCGGCGGCGGCTCGTTCGTTTTTTCTGGATATACTGCGATGAGTTGTACGTATTTTTTATACGACGTCCGAACACCCGTCATAACGTATACCACGTTATTGGTCACTAAACGCAGTGCGGTTGGATGATTGTGAGTCCGATTTTTTAGGGCATTTCGCTAAGGGCGCAGCAGCAATACATAGTAAAGCCGTATGGGTAATCGTTAGAGCCGACAATTAAATTCCCTAAAAACGTATTAAATATGCATGCAGTTCTGCCCTAAAAATTACCAAAATATGCCCAATGTTTTTATTTTAAATTAAACGATTATTTATATTTTATATATTAAACTGCAAATTGTTTAAACGATTGACAAAAAAAGGGTGCGGTATTATTTTAATTTCTCTTCATTTGAATACCAGACAAAAATGTTTGATTTACTGCCTGCTAAATGCTGATATTTATAAATCTTGAGCAATTTTATATTTGCGATGTTCGATTTCTTGGGTTGATTATGCTTTCAAAACTTTATGAAATCTTTAATATGTCCATATAATGTACAAAATCCTAAAAGATGCCCTAAAAAATGTGAAAATTCCAAAATATGCAAAATAAAATATTATGTATAGTAAAACCGTTAGGTTATGAAACGAGTGGTTGGTTTAAACTAACTATTATTTGACCAATCACAGCAACAAGAAAACGCACACAAATGTCGGCCATACTAATCGTACTGCGATATCGTTTTCTCGGTGTGGTGCGTAAAACACAGAAATCCCGTGGAATATCACGCGGGTTTGCAGTGCACGTCATACTGACGGGAGACTGAACAATAACGACAATAACGTGGGTGGGGTCGAGAGGGTTCTACGAAGAACCACTATAAGAACCACCCCGAGACCAAATCGGCCGGGTACGCAACCACGGTATGTGAACCGCGCACAACGTACTTGGGCACCGTGTTGCATTACAACAACGTTTCCGAATATACAGGCGTATTATGTGGCCTATGCACGACGCAATGTCGGTATCGTATATTTTATACCGAACGTTATTACGTCTGTGGCAACGTGTCACGTATAATATTATATTGCATTTTACAATAACGTTTTGCGTTATTTTATTTTTCGGACGACGAAAGACCCGTATACCTACGACCATATAGCCAATAATATTATTGTCGTCTACACGAAATACAGTCGTCGGTACAATCGTACGGCGTGTAGCGGGCACACATACTCACTGCAGTGTTACACCACAGCTGTGTATGTGTAGCTCTATCGCGTGGCAGTCGTAGAAGTTTAGCGGCGCGGGCGGGAGCGCACAATCTGGCGAGACCACGTGTTCGCGGCGGGTCACGCGAAGTGGCGACGGGAGTACGGTCGGTGTGGCGGGGAGCGGGCACAAATCACCGTGGAAAGGAGAGAGAGAGAGAGAGAGTGAGATCCGCGTAGTGGGAAAAGGAAAAATACACACACACATATATTATATATACACGGTGTATATAAACACACAAGTGGTTTGGTTGTACGGGATCAAGGCCACTTTTACAACCCGGCCACAACTCGATCCTAATTATACACACACACTATTACTATTACCACTACTATTACTACTACTACTATTACTATTACTACTACTACTACTACTACTACTACTACTACTACTACTACTACTACTACTACTACTATTATTATTACTACCAATACTATATATATATACTATATTATGCCTCCTATCTTTCTTCCCCACACCTCTGCAGCGCCGGCATGTTGCTTGTTGGGTTTCTTTTTTTCTTCTATATATATA
>JACXSJ010002056.1:6238-58462 GCA_014851325.1 Pentalonia nigronervosa | reverse complement strand
CGCAATCCACCGCAGGTGGATTGCCTACCTGATAATTTACTGTTCGCATATTGTCCGTGATCTAATGCAGTGGATTGTCTACCTATGTGGTTTAAATGCATATAAATCATTTCAGGTTAATCTCAACTTAATATTTGGCTCAGGCAACGCAGGGCGGAACGGCTAGTATATATATATATATATATATATATATATATTAGGTAAATAAATAATAATAATATATAGATTTATAAGTGGGCCAGGTCAATGGCAGTGTTAGAGTTCATCAGCCACTTGTAGTCTCAATGACTACGACACACGTAAGACTGTGGTAAATTTCGATGGCACCCCCACCTCGAAATTTTGAATTCAAACCAGGAGCTTTCATTTGTGCTGGTTTGTGCTGAACCCCTAATGAACTACATGGTATATTTTGTGGGGGTGCCAACGAAACGACAGCACCCCCATCTCGGAATTTTGGAATCGAACCAGGGGCTTCGTTCGTGCTACGTTTGTGCTGGTTTATGCTCGAATTTCGACGTTTGTTCTGCAACCACTGCAGGGGATCTTTTGTGGAGGTGCCAGCGAAACGACTCATCCCCAAATACGAATTTTCAAATTTAAATTATGTCATTCGTTTATGCTACGTTTGTACTGGTTTGTGCTTGATTTTCAACATTTGTGCTAAAACCCCTAATTAACTACAAGGGGATCATTAGTGAGGATACAGCCTCTAAAGTTTTATCGGAAACTGATTGGGGTTGATAGGTAAAAATTATTCATAGGCGATCTTTAGTCGTTTCTCGTTGTTTTTAAGTTCAAATTACTTAATTATAAGGGTTTGATTTTTATAATTTACATAATCGCAATTGTGAAAATCAAAATTCTCAAATATCCATTTTAACCCTCAAAAACAATGAAAAATGACTAAAGAGCGCCTGTAGATCATTTTACTTGAACCAAAAAATTCTGTATCTCTAACTGTTGAACGTTAAAATCAAAAACCAAAACGAAAAAAATGAATCAAGGAAATACGCAATTGATTCAAATTCACTCAAAATAGAATTTCCAATAATATAGCAAAACACCTATGATAGATCATAAAATGCGGCCTTTATAACAGATCGCAGCCTAAATACTCGCCTAAGAAAATTAGTAAAAAAACTTAAAAACCTACCTCCAAACAATCCAATAGTTATTTTTCTATTTCCACTACCTCTGATACCATACATATACCCCCCTTAGAAATTGGAACTTAACATCAACTCAATGATCTAAGAAATAGGAAGCATAGAACCATCGGAAATCCCTTATAAATTCATTGGCATCTTACGAAATACTTCCAAAACCACAAAATTATCTACACCGATGGATCAAAATCCATTGACAAATCAGGACTAGCTATAATTTCAGATAAAGAAGTATTCAAATTTTCCTCACTAGAATACAATTCTATGCTCACCATTGAAGTCCTTGCCATCCTGATAATGCTAGAACTAATTGAACGGAATTGGAAAAATACAGAGTCATTTTTAATAGCCAGTAATTCCTTTAGTTCTGTCCTAACTTTAAAAAAACCACGGGACAACAAACGAAATAAGTTATTGTAAATAACTGTTTTACAGTAATACTGTTTTAAACAAAAAATATCCAAGAAAAAGTCTCTTCCCTATCCTCACGTTTGGTAACCTTCTTTTGGATACCCACACACAAAAACATAACTGATAATGAAAAAGCCGACAAAGTAGCTAAACAAGCTGCTACTTATAATAATACTCCCCCAAAATAAATCTTTCATCTTTTAAGGACACAATCAGAAGTGGTCTAGAAAACAGCAATAAAGCACTCCAACTTTTATGGGACCAGGAATCCAATAACAAACTTCACTAAATTAAGACACTTTTGACTCCAAATCCGTATTATGCATCTTGTACAAGACAAGAACAAATAATTTGGTCACGTAAAAAAATCGGCCACACAAACATCACTCATGTACACCTAATGAAATAAAAACCAAGATCCACATGTGAATTCTGCAACATATCTCTAATATCTATAAAACACCTCCTCCTTGAATTTCTATACTTAGCCGAAAAAAAGAAAAATCTTCCCACATCCAACAAACATAGAAGATATTATATCTATAAAAAAAAATGTTAAATTATTAATATATTTCCTTAAAAAAAACCAATTTTTACAATCGAATACAATTAAATACTCCACTAATGTAATGTCATTATTACTATTATTACTTTTACTTCTATATATGATCATTATAATGTAATTATATTAATGTAATGTAAATTTTTTTTCGGCTAATGACTTTAATGTGGAAGCCGTGTAAATAAATTAAAAATAAAAATCGATAATCTCATAGGTACTAAACTACATCAATATTAAAGTAATAAATGTGCAATATAGTTATGTGGAAAATACTGTATCATATAAGTACTCGTATTTATACATAAAATATAAAATTTATATGTTATACAAATTATATTTTATACAGATATAATATTTTAAAAAATTAATTCAAATTCAAAACTTTCTGTGATCTATCAGACACATAATTACGACCCACTTTTGCGTCGCGACCAACAGTTTGGGAATATCTGTAGCCTTATAACTTTTATAAGTATGCACTTATGCTCTTATTTGTTTTATTACAATGTACTAACGCATATCACCAATAATTATCGATTTATAACTACTTTAAAAATAACCGAATTTTATTACGTTTTTTTTAAAGTCGCGCGTGACGTACTTATTTCAATTTACAAATCCGAATATAATATATTGTTTAAAATAATATCATAGTTAGTAAAGTACCTATAGGTACTATACTAACGAGTTTTAAATTATGAGAAACAATGATACTCATAAACAAGTAATAATACCAATGTATGATCACAAACAATTATTGTGTGTACAAACATGCGATTAATTAACAATTATAAAATTATTAATAATATGGTATAACGATAATTTGATTAACAAACATTAAAGTAGCTTATTATTATTGTTTAAGAAAGTATCTATTAGGTATCACTTAATGATCTTTGATACAACGAAAATTACACTACCTATTTTTAAATTATCTAAAATATACGATATAATGTATGGTAAATAGATAATAATTATCATTACTAGGTAAGTAATCTAGTTATAACAGTATATTCGACAAACATGATTATATGCACATTGAAATGTTCCGATAAACTGTTAACCGAATGGACTTACATACACGTAAATCAGTGCAAATAGTATTACACGATGTCTGTGGAATGCAGTGATGCGAATAGAGTGAAATGATACATTGTATTATGAAACATTGATAATATGTAAAGGAACACGGATATCATTGTATTATTGTAACAAATCATAGAAATAATGTTAACAGTTATATTCATTTTATTGTATTATGTAAATAAATTTTGCAATTTTATTTTTATAAAAACAGTTATAAAATACCTAGAAAAATCCAAGATATAAAAAAACACAAATTTGATCAAATTTACTATTATAGTAATTATATACATAATACTGGTCAGTGGCAGTGGCGTTTTTCATGAAGACGATAGGTTAGGTTATCCACTCAACTGCTATTTTAACCCACAGTGACAAACGGAAACAATTATATTAAGTACGGCCGCAGTAGGTATATCATTTATCAAAACAATACTGTCTTTCTACTAAAAATGTTTAGAAAAAGACTAATTATTTACATAAATGATTGAAGTGTTTGATTCCGAGGCAATTGTCCTGCAACACTTTATCCTACAATAATAATTATTTTTTTTATTTTGGCCAAGGTAGATTTACAGTTATTAAACTTCTTTTGAACATACCTTTGGCCCTGTTCGCCAAGAAAAACCTCTTATTAGTGAACACTGAACAATCTTTATTATTTGTTTAATTATCTTTTTTTGTATTAATGTAACGAAAAATTCGAGAATTGTAAAGGGACCCGTCGATTTCGCCAAAACTGGTCCCAATTCCAGTTTTACAATGACGCCCAATGTCCTGTTTTTTATATTTTTAAGCAATATAAACGCTTTTTAAATTAACTATTGAAATTAAATATGTACACCATTATTTATCAAACTTTAGTGTTATGATGCATAATCCATAATTCATTTCCGCAGGTGCTTTATGATTCCCGCTAATCCCCACGTGCTCCCGGAAATTACTCATCCCTAACTACGATAATTAAGCATAATTTATGTTAATATTTTTTTCATTATATCTGAAATCCACACAGGCCATCACTGGTGCATATTTTTATCGGACATTTTACTACATTACTATTATCATTTATCATGGATTAATAATTATAACATGGGTGCTGGATGTATACCTACTTGATAATAGTATAATACATACCTACCATACGAGTGTAGGACACTTCTACGTCTGCTATTTCCCCGTAACCATTTCCCTGTCCGATACGTTTTCCCGTAGGACATTTCCCCGTTCATTACACTGAATTGAGATTGACTTAGCTTTAAATATCAAAGTATAAATTATTAAATAACTACTGGTAAAAAATATCTAAATTATAAGCAATTCCAATCATATACTCATTTAGATCATGACCTTTATATTCAGACACAATTTTTTCTATACGTCTAGCAACATTGTGATATTTTATTTTTTTTTTTTTTTTGTGGAAAGTTCTTTTCCGGCGATAAATTGATTATTTTAACTTCCGTTAAATGTTATTCTTTTTAAGAACCTTAATAATCGCCATATGGTAGTATAGGACGTAGCTAACAAAGAAGAAAATACTCTATGCCAACCTTTTATGTTGCGGTTTGTTTATGACAAACCTGCTTATATAATATTATATTAATTTCATAATTTCAAATTGAAATTAGAGAACGTCATATATTTCTTCTAGTTGGTCTCGCGATTCATGTCTTGTCAAAATAATCGGTTAATTGGAGTAATATCTCTTAGTTATCGATAAAAAACTGTTGGAACATTAATTTGTCATATTTCTCAACTACCTTTATCACAGGAACAAAAGCTATAGCTATTAAATGTTTTATTTTTAAAAAAAAATCTGCATCATCGGCATAGTTTTGACATATTTCTGGAAGATTTTGTATTTTACTCCATAAACATTGACCGAAATGAAAATAATAGCCTTTCATTTGTACACCGGTAAAACCGTTTGCAAATGTAAAAATCAGCCTTTGTTCAAAATCAGTCATAAATACTAACAGAGTTTAAATTTTTTTCCAATATTAAAATTTCTTGGGCAACTCGAGTATAACTATATTTTGATTTGTAAGTAGAAGTGCAAAAACTAATGGTAATAACGCATTAAATTTTATTGCATGTATGGACAAAAGTTCGGTAAACAAATGCGGTGACGATTTAAATGTACCGTCTAAAAACCAATGACTTTGCTCAGATGCTAATATCTTTAAATTATTTTTGGTCGAAAATATTAATATTCTATTATTGTCATATGCGCCGCTGTCGTATAGCAAAAATTGTTTGTTGTTCAAAGTAATTGTATATGGTTCAAAAATAATTAACTCTGATAATACGGTTGGGTTGACTAGAAGTGCATTCTTTCGATGTCTTATTCATTAAATCATTTTTTTCATAACATTAATTATTGGTAAAGCGGCAGATATTGCTTGTGAAGAACATATTTGAGCAACGATTTATTGTGGAATTAAATCAGTTTTATTGGATGCAATTTCTTTCATTTTTAAAAGCATTTTTTAACACCAACTTCATCAACATTTAGTGTATGATTATGATCATCTTTATGAAAAACAACTTCATTACATTTTGTATCTGCCCTTCCACGGCATTTGTCAGCATTGTATTTAATACATTTCCAATAATTTTTTTTTTTTTTGAATAATCTTTTTCAAAAATATTTCCTACGTATACTAGTAACTCTTTTTTTTTTAAATATTTTACGTAATTTATTGACATATTATATAAAATGTTTTTAAATAGTGTTAAAATAAAATAACGTATAATGACAAAGTAACCATAAAAATGAAAAACGGTCTGACGATTGACAACTGACAAGTCTGACACGCCAGCCGCCGATGCCTGAGCAATCATATGGTTATAACTGTCACCGTCTATATCGCATTAAAATTATTGATAATTACGATAACGCACGTGTCATTATATATATGTATTTATATACAGACTTACACATCATTGCTATAAGCCTATTCATTTATCAGCTTATTATTTGGTTTTTGCACCACCGATAACATCAAGTAGATATTAATAACAAAAATAATACATAATAAATATGTTTATATGAAAACATTGAACCTATTCAATATAGTACATTGAACGGAGAAATGTCCTATTGGGAAACGTATCGGACGGGGAAATGTCTTACGGAAAAACGTCTGACGAGGTAGTGTCCCGGTACCCTACCATACATATTAGGTGTATAAAACGTATTTGGTTCTCGTGA
Organism: Pentalonia nigronervosa; assembly: GCA_014851325.1. NCBI lineage: Eukaryota > Metazoa > Arthropoda > Insecta > Hemiptera > Aphididae > Pentalonia > Pentalonia nigronervosa. The sequence goes on along the minus strand of JACXSJ010002056.1, from coordinate 52,020 downwards.
ACTGATCGTATTACTTTTCCTTATTCAATAATCGTGGTTCAGAACGGTTTGGTTTTTAAAATAAATGTTCAGCGGCCCATTTATTGAGCCAGCCCGGTATTCTAGTGTACTACAGATGTCTGCCCTGCATATTATATCAGTGTATACATTATTCATATTAAAAAGATGGTGTGATTTTAGTCAATTTATGAGTTTTTTATTTAATGATTACTCGTCCACTAGGTACTTATATACAATGTAGATATTTTATAAATTGCATACATTTAAGTTCGGATTAAAGATCAAGATTGAACTCCAGAACACCAGACACTGAGTATGACCCATTCAACTCTCGAAATTTCAACCACACTCGCATCAAAACATTTTTTAATTACTATATTTTTTAATGGTTGTATATGGTTTTATAATTTTGTACCATTAAAAATAAAATACTATTATACAATTTAATATAAAGCTATTTAAACGAAGATACTTTATAGTCACCACAACCACCGCGGCAACAAATTATATTTTAAGAATTAAACACCATTGTAAAATATACCTCACGTGAATAGGCGAAAAGCACCTAATACCAATTGATAATTAAATATGCTACGAGTATATGCTAATAATATTAATTAGGTATTGATTATAATTCAATAAGTAAGTATACCTACACGGAAATACCACGTACTACATTGAACTACACATTTTTCAAAAAACTCCCATTTTCACTAAATTATAAACCTTGTCAAATTGTTATCATATATAAAAAATGTTATAATTTATCATTATTAGTATTTTTTTTTTTTTTGAACCTGTTTGATTTGATTTTTAAATTTCTTTTAAATGTGTGCATTAAAAAAATTGTTATAGAAAAATACGAGCCCAGGAACGGCGGGACTGTGCTCTAATGCCCCACTTAATCCCATTTAGCTTGTTTGTATAGAGTCCTTATCTGACATCTATATACCTTTACATAATGGGTCATACATTTTATTTGTGTTAATCGATATCGCCATATAAGTAATAAGGTATATATTTTAATAATATTATAAACCATATTTTTCTTACAGGATCTATAGCGGGTGACAGCGAAACGAGATTTCAGTTATGCCTAACTGTTTCAGTTCGTATCTATTAACCGATAAAAGAGTTGTTGATATTAGGATAACGACTGTCGACATTTCTTATGAACTACGAGGTATGTTATAAGTAAGTAATTGCCAGTATAAGTTTCATTAAATTTTCGTGTCCCATAATTTCATCATAAATAAATACCGCACAATAATTTAACACATATAATTGATTGTAAGATAATTCATCCGCACAATAAAAATGTACCGAAACAATATTTATCGTAACTTATAGCAGTACTTATAGTAACTATTTTAGTTTTGATAAGTACAAAATGTATAATCAATGAAAAAAAATAATAATAATATAAACAACCAAGCCTACCAAAGTACCAACAACAATATTACTTATACCTATATTATATATCTGCATTCTATATTTTATACTTAAAACTTAAGCCGCAAGCCGCCAATATTGAATATTTGTCTGTGTAGGCATCATGTCACATTAAAAAAATAGGTTTTATATATGTAATAGTAAATTACTAATCTATACTAGGGGTCTTCAACCAACAGAAACCTTGTCTTTTTTTGAGGCTCGTAAACACATTTTAAGCATAGCATAATAGTATATTCTTTAATACATTTTCAATTCTATAGTTAAAAGATTCGCAAGCTGTGGGTCGCGACTCAAAAGCGGGTCGCAGAAAGTATTGAATTTTAATTATGAGGTTTCGTTAATTTTCATTTTGTTCACAGATTTGCGCCTTAATTCTTTTTAGATAAACATATACAGGTACATTACATGTTGATGGATTCAGAAAATGTTCTAAATTTCTAAAGATGAGGTCCAGAGAATATGAATTGGTGATCCCTACTCTATACGAGTGACGAGAAAATTTCATGCGCGTGAATTTAAACCTACAAGACGGCAACAACAAATAACCAATAGACGTCTGGTCGACGGACGCAATACTCACATACACACACACACGCACGCACACACAATACCGCATTAAGTATAACACGCGTCTTTATTATTGTTAAAAATGCACAGTGGTGGGTAGGGACAATATGATAATGAATGATTATTATATACTCGTTGATAAAAAAGGCCGGGTCAGAGGGGCACTCGTAATCGCGGCGGTGGCAGAGTCCATCGCGTCGTGCCTGAACGCCAGCCACCAGTTACTCGCGGGCTCAATAACTGCGCGCACACGCAAACGCGACCCACCCAGACTTGCACGGATCGGTCTCGTGCCTGTGGACAATTCGTCGAGTGCCGAACAATCGTCTTATATCGTCATCAATCTTATACACGAAATCGTTCCGCCGTCGGCATGAAGGCGGCCATCGCAGTAGCCGTCACACTTGCCCTGTGCGGTGCTCTTCCGTTCGTCGCAGGTACGTGGCAGGGCACTTGATCTCATAGCAATTATTATTAGGTATTGTTTTACGCGCGACGTCTCCGAAAACGTACGGTTTTTGATCGTCATTGTTTAAATCTTAAACCACTTACCTCGTCGTACGACCGTTTTGCGATCGCAATATATCCCGTAAATAACGGCCGCGTCATAACAATATAGTTTATCGTTGCGACCGAGCGACGTGTGCCCGCGAGTGGTGCAGCGGAGATTTCCATTTGCAAATTGTATCTTCCGTCCGCGCCCGCGTACCTATTTATGAGAACTATATGACGTTGCCTTAATCTCAGGTCCGCAACACGTATTATTATAATATATATACCGACGCCGCGCATAAACCTGACCGCCATTACGCCACCGAAGTCCATAAATACATACACAATATTTACACGCTATATATCATGGTACACACATATACCGCGTGTGTACCATCACTGCAGCAGTAGTGCACGGCTACTTGTATACACATCTACGCGGCAGTACACATAATTACCTAACACCTATAGGCTATAGCTACGGATTGGAGTAATTAATGGCCACCGCCGTTTTAATATATATTATAATATGTACTTGACTCGGCTTTTGGTCGTCGTCGAACGTCTCAAAACACTACCAAAAATTAAGGCTGGCCACTAACGAGTTAAGAATTAAAGTCAAGTTAAAATGTTAATTTAATATTAATAAAGTTAAAGAACTCGTTACTTTTTTTTGGAAATTAATTTTTAACATATTTAACATGTTAATATCAAGTTTATTTTATACAAATTTTAAATTTTATACTAACTATTAATTTATCATTTTGTTGATATGATAGTTAATACTAGATATCAAAGATATGCCTAAGGCTATACAAAAAAAATTGAGAAATTGTTGGTTATGTGTATAATTACTGTACTGATCTGAGTTTAATATACCCACAACCCACAAAAAAGTATTTTGTAGATAGCCGATAAATAGTACCTATTATAAGTTTAATAGTTAGGAGCCAGGTATATATTATAGATACGTAAATATTAGATATCTAGAAATATCTCAAATTTTGGGAGGAAAAGTAGACCGAATAATTAACTGGTCACCTTAAAATCCTTTATAAATACTCCTTCTATGTTTCCTATATGCGCACAGCACTACGAACTTGAATAATTTCCAAATTCATTAACATTTTGTAGGCAACCTCTTTTTCCTTAATGATGCGATAATTATTACAATTGTAATTGAGTTAATTTTAACTAAATTAATTTTTTTATTCATTAATTTTTAACTTAAAAAAGTACGAATTATAAATTAACTTTTAACTTTACTTACTGATCTTATATTGACTTAACGAGTTGAAAAAATCGTTAACTTGCCCAGCCTTGCCAAAAATAATATTCGTACAATATATATTATAATGGCGTATAGTAGGAATATTTGTATGCGCTTGTCGATGCTTTCGTTATGCTCAAGACGGAATTATTATGAATTTATAATACACGTATATATTATCACCATGATGGTAATAACTTGTAAATAAGACCATAATAGTGTTATCCGCAAATTTATTGACGGTTTAGTACCTATATCAACCATCGTGAATCTACAGATTGGGGTTTAAATATACTGATTTTAAAGTTATTCCCAAAATCTTTCCTGTACAATATATATTCTATGATGTAATAAATTATTAAAGGAACTCGCTCTTATTCCTAGGGACTAGGACCAATCACATGACTATCAATAATACCAGTTATATGATAAATTGTTTTTCTCAACATCGTGTTGTACTCAACAGTATTATTATTATTATTAACCGTAAATTGAACTCTTGACAGTTTACTATTACAAAATAGTTTTCGTACAAACCATCTAATTTTATAAACATGTTTATTTCAAATACAATTTTAAATCTGTGTACTTAATATAGTTTGAGGATAACGTGGTCTGTCCATTTTGTTTGTACAAATAAAATACAATATAAATAATAAGAATAATATTCCATGAGTAATATTTAAAATAAAAATCTAGAAAGATTGTGAAATAATGACTATATTATAGCTATTGTGTAGACATATAATAAAAGCCAGTGGTACTATAAAGGTATATACTACACGTTATTAAACATATTTAAACATATAACTAATTAATATCTAATAAGTTAAGGTATCTATTATAATAATTATTATTATATATTATTTTTTATGAATTTATGTGTTATTATCAAAAAGAAATATACGATGTTTCAATGAATAAGGATGATTAAACATATTATTTTTGACATACAGTTACCTATAGTTGTTGGTACACAATGCGCAATGTAAGAATAACATTACGTAATAACATATGCGATTAAAAAAATCAAATGACTTAAAACTGTTATTTTAAAATGATGAGTAATCAAAAAAAAAAAAATAATACTTTGCTTTAATTATTTATCTAGGTTATTAGTTTAATATTAAAATGATAACAAAATTAACTTACTGAGAATATAATAATTATGCCTAAATATTAAAATAATATGGCGTATATTATTGTATATTATAATTGTAGATTCCCTACTATAAGCATAATATTGAAAATTGAACTATCGTCCAAGCTCTTCTATTATTTAGAAAATACCATTTTAATACAATAAAAAATAACCTTTATCAAAGAACATATATGCATCTCATAAATGACAATTTATTTATTAAGATATGTATTGTTGTATAGAACCTGAAACAAATTTAAAACGTATTAAAATATTATAACTCAAATAATATTAAAATCTATTTAGTGTATATGTACTATTTCTGGTCATTAAAAATTGCACTGTTATTTTTTCCTCGTATTTTTGATAGGTAAAATAAAAATGTAAAAAAAATTCAAAAATGTATTCATAATTAATTTTCTAATCTAAATACGAGATGTTTTTGTAGTACCTATTGTTACTCTTGTATTACCTGAAAAAGCATTTATAGCGAAACAAGAAACGTACGTATAATATAACTTCAAAATCACCACCACTCAGAGTGTATATAGGTAATAGAATATAATTGGTAGTACAAAGTTAGGTTGAAATGAAAAATACAGTAACTGGATGTGAGGTACTCTTCTCTGTACAAGCTATTGTTGAATCATTGTGATGAGTATTATTGATGAATAATCGCATTCAAAAAACCATTCTGAGTAGTCTACTACTATAGTGTTGTATGAGATCTTTTTAGTATCTTAATCATTCTTAAAAATAAGTACTATACGAGTGAAAAGTGATCATTTCTTAAATTACTTGAACATTAATGATAATTGACAAGAGTGCAACATTGGATTAAAACGTCAAGTCTTAATTTACTTAATTACTTAAGTTATAAACGGAAATTTAATATAATAGTAATTACTTCATAACACATTTTTATTACACATGAATAACTTCATTATCGTATATGATACTTTAATAAAGACCATAAGCACTCACAACCAACACAATAAACAGTGTTGGTGTTACTTAAAACATAAAAAAAAAATTATACCCGTGTCTCGTTTCACAAAAGTGCAATTTTATATTTATTTATTTACCTAGTGCTATTTAATGTCTTAGATGGTTAATTTGAAAATCATTATTGAATAGTTTTATGTTTGTATACAATAGAAATATTTTTATATCAGTAAATTTGTCTGATTGAATTTGATTGACACTTATTTGTGCAACCATCCAGAATGGTGACTTCAGGTCTAGGTTAAAAAAATACATAAAACTAATACTATAATCTTATTGCTTCCCTCGAAATCTAATACAATTGTATAATACGTATAGCGACCGACAGCGCAGATAGTACGTGTTAGTCGAGTAAATTGGTAATTCCTTTGATAAAATTATTATGTTCTGCTGCCGTAATACACGCCGTCTGAACAATTTTGCAGGTTTGGACTGTATTTTATGCAAATTTAATATACAAAAATAATACCACCATCAGACTACCAGAGATTTTATTCTTTTCTCATATATACAGATAATTTACACCATAAGACTTACTATTTAAAAAAAAAAATTATCAGAGTTCGTTTCTAAATCCAAATCACCTGACATCAAAAATTTAGCTGATTAACTTATAATACAAAAAAGTATGTGTACCAAAATCTTCATAATCGATTTTAATATTTATAAGACACGTGTAGGAATACGAATATTTAAAATAGTCCACTAAATATTATATAATATAATTATAATCCATCAATTTACGCTATAATTGCAAATATTCGTTTAGAGAAGGACATTATTTTTAAAGGCAAATATTCTTATTACCTATACCAAATCAACTATTAAGATCAATGTTGTCCATAAAAATTGAAGCAATTATAAATAATTTCTACTGTATGCATAGATATTGTTGACATATTTTCAACACTAAATTCAACCAAATATTATTATTTATAAATTAGATTAAATTCGAATTTTTGAAATGTTTAAGTATATTTAAAAACCATACGAAACAAACTTCTTTTTTCAAAAAATCACTCTTTTTGATTATAAATTGTTAAGCAGTAATATTTTTTTGAAAATATTGATGAACCATAATGTGAATTGCATAATTAAAAAATAAAAAAGCGCTGATGCTTCGCAAATCACACTATTAAGTTTGATTATATATTAAGCCACTCTTATTTAACTGCATACAATATTTATTTATTTTATACTTTATACAGCACTATATAATCTCGAGTTTTCAATCATCCGTTAAACGAATGTAGTTTCAGTGGAATGTTATCCATGGAAAATTCGTTTTATACATATTATAATATATTCTTTGTAAACTCAATATAATTTACTTCTACTACACTATTCATTAGTCATTACACTATCGTTTTTTGACATTTTTACATTATTATTACCGTTTATTTTTAACTGTATTTTTTTATTTTTATTTTTCAACTCGCATATAGAATTTGTTATGCCGTTAAAATTTGTTCGGATATTTATTTCATACAAACAAAAAAAGCAATTTGAAACCATTTTTTTATGCATGAGATTATACATTTTATTCGTGAACTAAAAGCTAGAGAACATATTTTTAAAACATTTTTAATTATTATGTCCTTATAATAATGTCTGTCATAATTTAATTTCTAATATTTAATAAGTTTTTTCTAATATCATAATATATTTTATTTATATAATGTATCTACTATCAAATAAATATTATAATTTATACTTAACTAGGTAATGCTATGATAGTCACGAGGTCCCTAGATACGATTATATTATAATATTATATTATATTATATTTATGAAACACAATGTCGCAATTCATTTAAAATATCTAAAATATTATCTACCCATACATATATTATGATAAAAAAAAAGCGCTGTATAATTATTGATTATGCATTGTTATTTATTTAAAATGTAAAGAGAATGATACATTTCAGACAAAAAAATCAACTATCGATAAGTCATAACAAAAATTTCGTTTGGGAAAAAATGAACATAGGTATTTAATAATTATTGTTGTCATCAAGCCAGAAAAATAAATTAAAAATAGATTTTTGATTTGATTATTTTGTAATTTATCAAACTAACTATGATAATTAATTAATTTTGTAAATTTTTTACTATAAATTCAATTGTAAAAATTGGAAATTCAAATACTTGTAAATAAAAAACCGTGCCTATGTATTTTTAATATTATTAAATATCTACAAACACAACTTATGAGTAACCTTATACTATTTATTGTATTTTTACGTTCTTGAAATTTATGACTGATTAACCTTATGATGATTGAAAAGGGGTGTGGAAGGGAGGTCACCCACCTTTTCATATTTAAACCTTTGGGTGGGTATCCCAAGTATGAAGTCACCCTTTCTACTAAATTTTTGTTCGACACCACTGTTAAATTGTAATATATTTTTGAGCATTATGATAAAATTCACAAAATATTATAAAAATTTCATCCCCCCCCCCCAATGACAATATATAATAAAAATACATAGTAAAAAAAAAATTTTTCAATATTTTTAAAAACTATTTTGTTTTTACAAAATAACATATTATAATCGATTCAAATCACAAGTTTCTAAGATCATCGTCTTCTAAATTAAAACAAATTATTATTGAAGCATAATAGTATAAAAACTAATGTATTTTAAAATATATTATACTAGCTATTCCGCCGATGTTGCCCGAGCCAAAGATTAAGTTAAGAATAACTTCAGGTGATTTACATGCAACTAAGCTAACTAGGTAGATAATCTGACTGCGTCAGGTCACGGAAAATATACGAGTAGTATATTATCAGGTAGACAATTCATCTACGGTGGATTGAAGATCCCACGAGGTGCATAAGTGAAATCAGAATATTAAGCACACGAAAAACATCACAACGGTGACTTATGCCAATGATTTGTTATTTTTTTATAAATTTATTTGTAAAAATATGTATATGCCATATTCCCACTAATTATAATAGTTATAAAATATATTACCATCGACAACCATATAAATAAACAGAGATTATACATATATATCTAATCAAAAATAACACTTTCAGTTTTTCCAAAATTTTTAGCTTATACGTAGGATAGGATGTTATGTGCAAGAAACCTTCACGGGAGTGTACTCAACAACTTCCAAAAGTTTCATGGCAATCGGATGAATAGAGTAAGAGTGCATAAAGGACATATGAAGTATAAAAAGTAAATTTTAACATTTCATATAGACAAACATTCATTTATATATATATATGTATGTATTAACTTTAATCAATAGCAATCTTATTTTGTCAGTAAAAAAAAATAACAATGTATATTCAACTCTTATGTGATATAATTTGTTATTTCGAGTCCATAAACGCTACGATTTGATGCATGCGTTTAGCACATCTGTCCGATTAACCAATAGCAATTATATTTTATATACAAAATAAAATACTGATTTCTATAATTTATTTCTACTATTACTATTATAATCTGTAATCTGTAACCGATGGTAACTATTAATAAACAAAAATAATTTTTGATTTCCATCGTGAATCTCAAAATCCTTGTGTGAGCATCTCTTTAAAATGCGAATTTTCTTAGTGCACGGTGAAATTATAATATTAATCTACCATCAAAATTTCAATTCGATAACATTAATAGGTTCGGCTCTCCGTTGATTGTGAATCAGTCACTCAGTACCCTCTCAATTATATAAATAGAATATAGATAGATACCAACGTGAAGATTCACTCAAAAGTCAAGTATTATTTAAATATAGTTAATTGCTATCCGTTTTATTGTTAGTTCAACGTTTTCAAAATTAATTGATTTATGGTTTTTAGCATAATGGTAGGTATGTCTCAGTATGGGTTTAATTTAATTTAAATTTTAGTCTTACTGTCTATAAATCCGGCTTTAAGCCTTTTTTCCAACTAATAACGAATAATTTGATTTTGAAATGTGTCAGATTTGATAAATCCGATCTTGCATTAATTTTGAAAGTAAAACAATATTTCTTTCTTTATTTTTATTTTTTTTTTTTTTTAATCGAATTTTCAAAGAACATTTAAATTGTTATACAAATAATTTAAGCCAAGAAGCCAAATTTAATCATCAATAAATATTAAAAGATAAAATTATAAAAAGAAAAATCGATTTCTTCATTTTTTGATGTTATGAATATATTTTATAACAAGTACATACACGAGTTTATAAATGAACTTCTCCGTTTTATCATTATTATTTCGTCGTAAATTTATAGTTTATTATATTGACATTGAATAAGACCAAAACATATAATAAGATCAGTGGCCATATTGCCATAACATCGGTCGTGTCGTTGTGTTGTTATTACATCTGATAACTCGTTTATTGCTCGACATATACGAAAATGGTCCGAATAAATATGTCTTTTGCCGTTTTTGTATAAACTTGCCGATAAAGTTTCGAACGCAGAAAAGGTTTTCTTGGACTAAACGTCCATATCTGTAAACATAAATAATATACCATAAAATGTTCGATTGCAATCTATTGGAGAGAGTATATTTTCATATTATATTATCTAAAAACATATATGAAAGGAATTTTCGACGAAATCATTGTTATATATTTATGGAAAAAAATGTCCAGAGAACGAAGTTAACTATACTATACACAATTATTTTTGTTTTATTTAAAGAAAAAGAACACTATTAATAAGATAGATTAACATGTAATCATAAAAACACGTATGATATGCATATCTCGTATAAAATCCTTTTCAGCATTCGTTTTTCGATATTACTATATATATATATAGGACTTTCATTGACTAATTATTATTATTTTGTTTTAGTCGCCTTACCAGTAGCTGTAAATGAACAAAATGAAAGTGTGGCTACTACCACTGAGGTCCAGGCTACAACCGAACCTCTAGAGCCCACGACCGAGTATGTAGTTCAAACCACCGTTAAACCTATAGACACTACTACCAAGATTGTGTTGGAGACTACCTCCGAACTAGTAGAGCCCACGACCGAGTATGTAGTTCAAACCACCGTTAAACCTATAGACACCACTACCAAGATCGTGTTGGAGACCACCTCCGAACTAGTAGAGTCCACGACCGAGGGTGTGGTCCAGACCACCACCGAACCGTCCGAATTCACCACCAGTAGTACAAAAATTGATGAAGCAACAACGACAGTAGCAGAAGTACTTTTAGTGGGCGCCAATAACACGACACCAGCAGAGGTGGTCAAGGACAAGCTGAGCGAACAGATCAGAAAAATCCTGAAACACTACCAACGACCTGACCCCGTTGGCTTTCCGGGCGCCCCAATTCCCGATCCACTAAGCATACCCCCAATGAACAAAGACTTTGGCATGGCATTTATGACGTTCAAAAACATGACCGTACACGGACTGTCCAAATTTAAAGTGGAACACGTCAACACGGACTTAAAAAACATGCGAGTAAGTGTTTTTTGACAAAAATAAAATGTTGACAAATGGGTACCGCTCTGCTGTACAATAGATGTCGAGTGGGTTATTGTAATGAATGTATTAAATTTGAATTCAATGATCTAAAACCATTGTATACGAAAAACAATTCTGAGCGAAGACGGTCTGTCAGCCTACATTACTAAGTATATTTTATGATATTGCTATTAAAGTAATTTATTTTACTATTAATAATAAAATAGTTGTATTAATTTTTGCCGAAAACATTTGAAAAATGTCATTGAGTGTATAAAATATAACATAGGTACTTTCAGGGCTGTGATAAGGGAAGAGGGAAATAGGGCAATACTACTAATAAGTGACTAATACTAATAATAATTTAATAAGTGCCTAAGAACGATAGAAATTTTAGGGGCACTAAAGCGCAGTGAGCGATTTTTAATGTTTAAATATGTACATCAATAGGGGGCCTAAATATTATTACCCTGGGACGCCAAATTAGTTAGCACGGCATTAGGTAGTTTAAAAGTTTCAAACATCAACGAAAAATATTTTTAAATTACAACAAATAATAACTAACATTGCTATTCTTCATTTAAATATCTAATTTCGTCCAAATTTTAAATTAAAATTTCTATAAAAAACAACTATGTTATTATATTTTTTTGATTTTTCGGTTACACTATAAACTATTTATGAGAAACCTTGTTTTAAATTTTCAATCCTTAGCTATAAATATTGAACATTTTTAATTACAAAATAATTTTAAAATGTTCGATATTTTGATGAATTTTGGTCAAAATTTGAACTTTAAATGCTTATAAAAAAAAAATTGTGCCTATGCAATTTTAGTATATTTGAACTGCTATTATAAAAACTTATAAGGAACCTTGCATTAAATTGTCAAGCTTTTTAACCTAACAAAAATGTTTGTTATCGATATTTAAAAAAAAAATTTTAAAAAACCAAAAATTTCTATTTTTTTTTTTTTTTTTTATTATAAAAAGTAGAAAAACTTGTAGAGAACCTTATGTTAAATCTTCAAACACATTAGATTTAATCAGAAATTTTTTTATGAATTTTTAAATTAAAAAAAATTGCAAATTTTCATGATTTTTTCGAAATTCTAACTTTAGACGCTTGTTAAAAAATTATTTTAAACTTACGCCCAACGTTTTTTTTTAAATTTTCACTAACAACAAGTTATAGGGATCCTTATATTAAATTGACAAGTATTTTGGCAAAGCAAAAAAAATTTTATTGACAACAAAAAAATTAATAAACCGAAAATGTATTATGCTTATTTATAACTCAAAAAAAGTCTAAATATATTGAAAATCTTATGTTGTATAGAAAATGATAATATAAACATTTGGTGGTTATTTAATGTATCGACGTTTATTATTTTTTGTGTTACATCAAAAAATGAAATTAATTTTGTCATTAATTGGTTTCGCTTAAAAATTCCTGTTTATCCCGACGTGTTCGAAAACCATTGGACATTTTTTACTTTTAACTCGTCAAAGTACCAACTAAATTCACTTTCCTACTAGAAAAGATGCTGATAAAGAAAATCATAGCATATTTACTGACCAAAAAGTGTTGAAAAACACAAAAAACACACATCATTGTAAAATCAATACATTCATCGCTCCACTCAGAATATAAAAAAATTCTGGCTATAATATTACATTATCAGGAATGTTAAATATAACCAATGAACTAAAACTGTAATAACTCTTGAGTTCTTAAATATATAAAACTTACCAGGCTGTTTCAAAGTGTGTAAGACTACAATAAATCAATTGCAAATCGAGACAAACTATAGTTTCCACTAAGTACATTTTCACTTTTCAAAATAAAAACACACAGTGGTTCGTTTTACAACTTAACAATTACAACAATAATGTTTGTATGCAATTAGTCTTGAATAAAAATTATGTCAACTGTAATAATATCGACAATCACACAATAATCAAATTTATTATGGTATTTAAAGTATTTATTTATTAGGTCGGAACCGTACATATCTATATTGAACAATATAACGTGTATTACAGGATACCACTATGATAATATTACTATGAGTGTGACATTTGGATTCACTGGACATGCTCAGCCTCGCGATATGATATGCTCTATAATTATGCACTCGTTAAAATTCTAATAAATGGTATTATTAGAATTATAGTAATTAAATTTGCTTTTTTACTGTTACGACTTCTTTTTAAAATTCCGATGTAACTTAATCAAAATTTGAATGTATATGTTCAAGTTATTTATGTATAATATTATGTATATGTGTACTAAGGACGTATGTCTACAGCAGAGACGTAATTAAGAGGAGATGAGGGGGATGGATTTCCCCCAGAGCTTTTGATATTTGATAAAATAGTTATCACAACTACCACTATACTTAAAAATATAATTAAAATGTAGTATTTTGTGTGTAAAAAATATCTATCCCTCCCCTCCCTCCAAGGAAAATCCCTTATTACGCTACTAAATTACAGTAACAATTAGGTTTTGAAATGTTGGGGGCCATACTTGCGTTTTAAAAATTTTTTTTTTCTCGAAATCTATTACAATCTCCTACTTTGAAAGTCTGCGGTCACAAAATACTGTTCGATTTCCTAAATCCACTCAACTAGGTATTCAAGTGTATTATTAAAGTACATTAGTACCTACCTAAATAGTGTATACCTATAACCACAATACTACAGTTATAGATATACAATTATCATTATGTCTTTTTAAACTCGAGCTACACACGTTCGACCTTTAAGCATATTTCCACAATAGCGGAATATTATAATAAATGGTACGCCTATGTTATCTATAATACGTCCTCGATGTTTAATAATATATAAATATATAATAGAGATACACCACCCGCGATTACCATTACAACGCCACTCAATCTAGTCTTTATTGGCATTCCGATGCGGTACTCCGATAAAGTAAATATTTTAACCAAGTATACCTAAACATTTTTATGCATGTATAATAATACGTTTTGACACATGAGCTCGTTTGAAATATACCCTCAGCTATTTGATCATTTCTTTGAAACCGTATGCCGTTAGTATGTTTATTGGCTTCGAAGTACAAGGTTATTGTCAACAAAAATAGCTTATAATATATTGATATAATAATTTGAACAATTTACATATTCATATATTATAATAATCGTATACTCGTGCATTACGTGCAGTGGTCAGATCGATGTATTACAACACGCTCGTTTTATCGTCGCACATATAGTTATATGTTATAACTCATTTATGCATAAATTAAAATAATCAAAAAAAAAACTGAATTGTTGGGTTTACAGTCGCCTAGAAAATCTGAAGTTTTGATGTTCAGAAATACTAACGATACCCTTTCAGATTTATATTGTAGTCAATAGGCATGAGCGTTGATGGACATCTGCTGTTCCTCGTATATTCAACTGTATTTTAGCGTTATTAAATTTATTTTAGAGTTAGGCTGTCCTGAGTAGTAGTTTTTACTTTTGATAATTTTTTCAAAACCAATACTAAACGCGTGGAAATAAAAGACAATTGATAATATTCTTGGTTCAAAAATCTGTTATAGCCGATAACATCAATAATGTAGTTTTATGTCCCCATAGGATTATTATTTTACAACAAATAATTAATCAAATCGAATTTGTAAAACGTCTGTGATGTACCTACTACAACTTTTTCTGCCGTAAATAGCAATCACGTGTATACATACAAATAAAATCGAACATAGTTTTATAACCAGGAATCTAATTCCTTAGGATCAATAATCAATTAATAAAATAACGTACAATTTATGCTTCTGTCGATCGCTCGAAAAACGGTTAATATAAAAATGTGTTTCCATTTAACATTTTTTCAACCGTCTTTTAGATACACCGGCGGAGGTGCAGGTTAATGTGCGGTTTATACGTGACGCGTTGTTTTCAATAAGAAAATTGATTAACGGGAAGGGGATAAGGGACGTCACGGAGTACTATTGACAAGAGCCATAAGGGTAGCGAAAACGAGCGGAGATCGCAAAGAGCTGTTATATATTAAATGTTTAATGACCTGCGACTTTCACTGTACTCGTTGTCTATATCCCCGTCCCGATTCGACCCGATCCGTGTTCTAGCGGGTCAAACCAGACAAGCACTAACGGTACAATGGTGTTCGCAGGTGTACGTGCTGCTGAAAATCAAACGGATGTACGTGCTGGGTAACTACACGATGAGGTCGTGGCTGAGCCGACCGGCGGCGGGCCCGTTCAACGTGACGCTCATCGACGTGGAAGCAGCCGCTGAGGCTGCGCTCGAACCGGACGAGAACGGCAACCTGCAGGCCACCGACACCGAAATGGACATGCAGTTCAAGGACTGCGAGCTGGACTTTAAAAACCTCGGGTTCGGTGCTTCCATGTTACAAGGCGTCATCAGCACGATGGGGTCGGTGCTGTTCGAGGGCATCAAACCGTTCATCATCAACGAGGTTAACACCAACCTGCGGGCAGACGTCAACGCCCAGGTAAAGGCCATCACTAGCAAGCTGCCCAAGATGACGGTGCCGGTGCCGGACATGGCGATAGCCGAAGGCAGGGCGTACGTCCGGCGGATGGGCTTCGACCCGTACCACATCGCCGACAAGCACATCGACGAGGGACCGCTTAACTTCACGATCACCGAGCTCACCGTGGCCGGGCTGTCCAATTTCCATCGTGTAGGCGACATCGGGCTGCAGATCCGCGGCTCCGTTCTCCAGCTGTCCGTGCACGTCATCACCGGCGCGATCAACGGGTCGCTGCGGTGGAACTACCGGTTGGGCCTGACCAAGACATTCGGCCGGACGGGCGTGTCCAACTTCACCGTAGACCACATCCAGGTCCGGGCGCTGGTCAATCAGACGCTGGACATCCGCAACAAGCCGGTTCTGGAGAAGCTCGACATCGAGGTTGGCAAGGTCGAGGTGCAGATGGACAGGAAAGAGCCGCTTGACTACGTCATCGAGATTGCAGTCAACTCGCTGCCGTCGCTGTTGCGGCACATCATCGTCGATGCGCTCGAGGAACCCATCAAGATGAAGGTGCAGACTATATTAGACGACGTTAAAGTCGAAAAGCTGGTCGAGGAGAGACTGCCCGAACTCGACCGGTTGGCCGGCGATTGAGTAACCGTCTCACCCCCACCCACTCTCTCTTATCCATCGCTCCTTTTCAATCCACCCACCCTCTCTTATCATCGCTCTTTTTCAATCCACTCACCCGGCCGCAAGGTTTTTTTGAAAGCCATGTGACAATGCAAATATAATAATAAATGATAATATAATGTTTATAACCGCTTACAGTAGGTACGATAGGTATCGTATACCAATATACGATGTGTCTGTAGTTTTCCACACCCAAGTCTCTTTAAACTTCTTATCCTCCGTCAGACCGACTTTGTTCAATAAAGTCTTCAGTTCGGTTTCCTATCTAACGGTTGCGTCCTGGATTTAGCTATCCTCTGTTTTCACAATATGTCACAAAACTATAGTCAACGGGCTCATTTATTCATAATTTCTTGCAGTTCTCTACCATATAATAGAAGATATACTATCTTCTCCGTCAGCTTTTTGTACGCAGCTGCTACGTCAAATTCTGAGCCACACTTTTACATAAAATGCACAAAACATACTATTTTACTATGCCTACGTAATTAGAACCAGTGTAAACAACGTCAACGTAGATACCTACGCTTTGACAAATATATATATATAATACGCCAGTACATTACCCATCGACAATATTATAATACTCACAGTTAACGCCGTTTTTTTTTTATTGAGTAGGTTTTTTTATTTTAGTACCTGTGGATACTTAATATATATAATGTTTTATTTTAGATAAGCGTCTATAAATTTCAAATTTTCAATTCGGTTAATACGCATAGGTATTTTATTATTACATTGTACGATATTTAATATTTTTTTCATGTAATAATACTGTAGATAATAATATATATAACCTATCTATTATTGTAAATAACAATTTGTAATACTAATTAATTTATATTTACCTAATAAAATACACAACAGATTGTTTGTTGCAATATTATGAACATAGAAATGCGTAGTAACTACATTATTCAGACGATTTGTTATTTGGATTTTTCTACGGCAGACTTTATTATTACAAAACGTAGGTATAGGTACCTATATTATATAGGTATATATTTTGATGTTTGTTTATTATCTATCACGGTTGTAACATCCTGAAAGTATAATATAATATGTGTAACTGTACCTACGGACATTGTATTTGTGTGTAACTTTATCTTCATTTCATCATTTGCAATTTTAGAATATAGGTCATATACTGCGACTAGATGGTTTTATGATAATTAATATAATATAAGTTATAACCTTATACCGGTTTTAAAACTTATTATAAAAATTGACCTTTTATACAGTTTTGGTACCTATCTAACATTATAATCGTTCAACGCATTATTTCTGTATTAATTATATTATTATTACACACGGATCTTTACAATATTTGCGTCAAAAAAATATTTGTTTGCATTGGGTACCTCTGTCTATAATAGCCCATCAACGCCAACATAAAAATAAGAAGTACCTACATTTATATCCACAGCCTTTTTTCGCCAATTTACCTACTACTACGTTTTTCATTTGTACTGGAAAAAATGGTTCAAAAAAGTAGCTTTTAGAAACGCAGATAATTATTAGTGCTATTAGTGGAAAATAAAGAAGTATCCATGGAAAGGCCCAATGATTAGACACTAGAAATAGCAAAGCGTTTATTTGAAAATAAATGTGGAAAAGACAGAGTAGGTAGTAAGGTATATGAAAACACGATAGCTTATAGAGCGATTTTACCAGAGGATGTCCTCTGACACTCATTAGGAATTAAATAAATTATAAATTTAACAGAAGAGATATGGGTACAGCAGTTTAACTCGTTAAGTACTTATAGCCTATAGGTACAATACGCCACACGGATATAACTAAAAATAATGAAATATAAGAGAAAATAAAAGCAACAATATACAGACAAACAATAGATGCGATTTTTGTTTCAATAAAAATATAAGATGTTTAAGCCAAGAGTGCTGTCAAAGATCCTAAAGTCGCAACTGTATAGAACTCCTATACGGCTATACTCCTAACTCCTAAACAGTGGTGTATAGATGCAGCTATTTGAATGTATTCATAGATAATGCATTAATTAATTATATAAACAATACTCAGGACACTTCCTGAGTGACTGATTCATAATCAACGGAGAGCCGAACCTATTAGTGTTATCGATTTGAAATGTTGATGGTAGATTAACATTATAATTTCACCGTGCACTAAGAAAAGATTTTCCAAAATTCGCATTTTAGAGAGGTGCTCACACAAGGATTTTGAGATTCACGATGGAAATCAAAAATTATTTTTGTTTATTAATGGTTACCATCGGTTACAGATTACAGATTATAATAGTAATAGTAGAAATAAATTATAGAAATCAGTATTTTATTTTGTATATAAAATATAATTGCTATTGGTTAATCGGACAGATGTGCTAAACGCATGCATCAAATCGTAGCGTTTATGGACTCGAAATAACAAATTATATCACATAAGAGTTGAATATACATTGTTATTTTTTTTTACTGACAAAATAAGATTGTTATTGATTAAAGTTAATACATATATATATATATATATATATATATATATATATATAAATGAATGTTTGTCTATATGAAATGTTAAAATTTACTTTTTATACTTCATATGTCCTTTATGCACTCTTACTCTATTCATCCGATTGCCATGAAACTTTTGGAAGTTGTTGAGTACACTCCCGTGAAGGTTTCTTGCACATAACATCCTATCCTACGTATAAGCTAAAAATTTTGGAAAAACTGAAAGTGTTATTTTTGATTAGATATATATGTATAATCTCTGTTTATTTATATGGTTGTCGATGGTAATATATTTTATAACTATTATAATTAGTGGGAATATGGAATATACATATTTTTACAAATAAATTTATAAAAAAATAACAAATCATTGGCATAAGTCACCGTTGCGATGTTTTTCGTGTGCTTAATATTCTGATTTCACTTATGCACCTAGTGGGATCTTCAATCCACCGTAGATGAATTGTTTACCTGATAATATACTACTCGTATATTTTCCGTGACCTGACGCAGTCAGATTATCTACCTAGTTAGCTTAGTTGCATGTAAATCACCTGAAGTTATTCTTAACTTAATCTTTGGCTCGTTCAACGCCGGGGCGGGACAGCTAGTTTGTTTATAAATTAATCGATTGATTTTAAAGTTTTTTTAATCTCATACACTTGTAAGTTTTTTGGAATATTGAGAATATTGTTATTTGTTAGTTGTAGGTATTACTCACAGATAAATAAAAATATTTTTATACATTTATGGTATTACTAAAGTAAATACTATTTGAAATACTTTGATTAAAATTTCTAAAAATATAAAACATATTGGGGAATAATTTATAATAAATTGTCCATTGAAGCGAGCTTGATCATAAAAACTGAAAAGATACATAGTTTCATAAGTCATAACATAAATTTAACGAAATAGGTAACTACATTAAAAATGTAAGTTATTTCAAATAAAATTTTGAAAAAAGTAATTAAAATCGTACTCATGTGACGCGGCATTTCTCCCACATTCAGCTGTAATATTATAAAATATTTATCCACATAAAATAATATTAGCAATAATTATTAGGTTACATTTTTTTGGTTCTTTATATAAATAAATTAAAATTACTATATTATAAAAAATAATTAAAAATCTTGGACATCTAGACATGTATCACTATAATGGGTCATATCGTACTTATCAACTTATTACTCACATCGAAAGAGATATGGGTAGAAAGTCCTTAATAATAAAACTATTTTAAATAAACATATTACATATCTAGTATAATTATTTTAGGTACTTATTATTTATTAATAAATAAAAATAATTTATTTTGTCTAAAGCGCTATAATAATTATGGATCTAAATTTAATGTAATATATATATATATATATTTTTATTAATGATATTTTAACATAATATTACAATATTTCGAAAATTTTGAACATTGATACTTAAATACAATATGAATTGGTAAAGCTCACACTCTTAAATTTGGAGGCCTGGTTGCAGTATAAAACTGAGAGTATGTATAATTATGTTAACATTGTCAGTTGATACAGCGTTAATGAGGGAAGAGTTAATATCAAAAGTGAAGAAGAGGGTCTTTCACCGAGTTCTTTGTATAGAGAGAGATGGGCAATTTATGATAAGGTGCTGGAAGTCACAGTAATTTCCACCACAGTTGGGTAAAGGGCAACATGTACTACTGTTGAGTCCCAATTTAAATGAATGATGTGGTAGTAAGCTGTGATCAGTACGTAATCTGGTGAATTTGGTTATGGCAACGCGGCTCAACTTTAGGGATTGAAACGATAGTTGAATAGTAATTTTTTGAAATAATGACCCATAACCAAAAGCATAAGACTCTGGTAGGGAATCCCATTCTAACTTCCATAACTCCTGTATGAATGTGCGATGTAGGGTGACTAAATCAGTAAGGGACACCGCAGTTAATGTAATATAATACCATAGAATATATTAAATCTACTTGATCTATTTTGAGATAAAACCTTAAAAAATGCATTTTAAATTAAAAATATAAAACGTATAAAAATCTATTATATTGTATAAAGAAAAAACTATATTTTTAATTATTTTTATTTGTATACAAAAATGTATAAGATGAAAATAAGAAAACAATTCATGATAAATGTATGTAAATAGTTTCAATTAACAGGACTTGCTAAATAAAATTGTTAAAATATCAAAAAAAAAAGTAATTAAAAAATGAAAAATTGACCTATAAAGGCTAAAAAAGGCATACAATTTTTAAAAAAATTGCATAAAATGCAAAAAAAATCAAATTTGAGTTGTTTCGTACTCAATTCAAACTTTGAACAAAATCTATGTTTTACAATAAGCTAAAAAAAATGAATTTTCTTACAAATGTACAACCCTAATAATATACCTAATATTGATTTAAATCTATAATTTATTTTATAAATATCGAGATGACAAATGTAATGGATAAAGTGGAGTACCTACTTATCAATGAATGAGTAATAACGTAATATACATATTAATTTTTTTCAAATACCTACCTACTAACCTAATCAACAGGTACTGCGTTTTGATTATGCATTTAGGTACAGCCAGGAATTTTCTATGAAACACTTCACTAGCACCAACATAAGAACGTTCAATGTATGCAATTATTTCTAAGTGCTTAAGGCTGCATAAACATGTGTTTAATTAGCGATCAATGATCATTGATTTGATTGTTTATAATGTGTATGATTGTAATGTAGGTACACCACACATGGCATTAATCTGAAATCGTCGGTTGGACAAAATGAAATATATTTCACCAAATAACATGTTCAATTTATTCATTACCAAACCTATATTGGTAGGTAGGTACCAACAAAACTAGTAATGCGAATATATAATATCTGAAATCGTATTTCATTCGTTATGCAATTTACTACCACCCCGCTTGCCAGTTCCCATTTCACACCATGGACTTTTTATCTTTAAGTACTAACAGTTTTCGCTGTTTAGTGTTAATATTAATAATAATGTCAGGTCATAATATCATATCTCATATAAATATTTAATAATAATAGGGTAGCCAGTATATGACCTACAATGTAGGTACCTGATTACTAATTAATAACACTATGACAAGCAGACATATAGTAAACTTTGTAAATATTTATTTATTTTTATTTCAAGTAATCTTATTGTAAATGTAAATTCACAATTGTAGTTTGCAAATTTCAAATTTAAATATCTAGTGTTCATGCATGAAATGTCATTTACAAAAATAAGCAATTAACAAATTACTTTAAAAGGTCTTGAAAACAATTTTTTTTCTTTACAATACATTTTAGACATAACAATATTATTGAATCCTTCGGAAAATATTTACCTTGATGTACCTACCTACCTAAGTAACTTGTCTTTACAAAGTTTTTCTAACCAATTTGAAAATCTATTTAATCTGTATTAGATAGTTCTCATATTTTAAACAGTGAGTTTTAAGGCTAAATTTATTCAACAATGATCATTTATTGACGAAATTTTCAACTACCTACAATAAATTGTTCCACTTATATTGCGCATAACAGGTAAGCATTGGCGAAAATATCCTTTAGAATAAAATTATTTTTCCACCAATCTGGGGTTTTTTTACTTGAATAAGGTACTGTAGGCTGTTAGTTTTGATATTAGAGTGAATTGACTTATTACACTTAAATTTTCAGGCAAGATATGATTATGTGAAATATCACAAAAAAATGATAAAATCTCTTTAAAAATTAAAATATTGAAAAAAAAGCAGACACTTTAGCACAGATAATATTTTTACCTTTAAGGTTGATAATTCACTCTAATATCAAAACTAACAGCACACAATTGAAACTAGTAAATATAAATTTTTCATGTCGTGCATTTGATAAACGGATACAACAAACACATAGGTTGTCCATGCAAGAGTGCCCTCGTAAAATATGACTGCTTTTACTATTTGGTGCTATAGTAATTTCAATTCAAATTAGAATTATAACATTTCAACTTATACTACATAGCCATAAAAGTATATCATTAAATTATTTATTATGTCATACATAATAAAACCCAGTTGTCTTTTATAGTTTATTTGTACAAATTATAGGTATAAGCATTCATTTAAAAAAATCATATTATTTATTAACTGAAGCTGCCTAGTGCTTATACACACTAGGGCGAAAACATGGACTAAGAATAAGTGGTTCACAAGCATTTTTATATTTAAGTAGTTATATTATTATAATCAATGATAATAGACGATTTTGATACCACATAATATACGAACAAGGTACTATTATATTATAGTCAACATGACATTGTCATTTCACAAGCCATTGGTGATTTTAAATGACTGTTCTTAGTTTCTTAAATTCATAAAGATATGGTGAGAATAAATAATAAATTAATAATTTTCAAACTACAAAACATTAAAAATGCAATACCGTATTTTATTTTGTCATCATATTTTTTTTAACATTTGACTATATTGCACATAAAATCATTCACAATTAAAAAATATGTTCTATAAGCTCGTAGTAATAGTATCTGTTTTAAGCATTGTTTACATAAAAAAAAAGCTCATTATCAAATTTTTTGTAATAAATTTATATTGTACTAAATTAAAAAAATATTAAACAAATGCAATATAAATTTCAAAAAATATAAATATATATTTTGTATATTATGTACTCAAAGTACCATTAACTGATGTTAGTAGAAAATAATCATTTTACCCCACTATTTATTGTCTTTTATACAAAATTTTAAATTGATAAAAATTCTAAAAACTCAGAACAGCAAAACAAACATAGATGAAAGAATTTTAAGTTCGGACAAAAGTTAGAATGACAGAAAAAGGCCACTTGTGATAGTAATTGCTCAAGTATCATTTCCGTCAAAGTATTTAAGTGTTTTTTAAAGACTTAAGTAACAATGTCACTGAAGGATAATTATTAAAAACGTTGAATACAGACATAAGTTGTAACATCCAATTCTAATAACTTAATCCAATTTAACCTTTTTTTAAAAGTTAATATAACGTGCTAAGAACACTAGAAAGAATTGATTAAATAGCTTATTGAGTACATGTGGTAGGCAGTCACATATAAAAAAAAATCATACCAATAACAGATTCAAAATAATTTAACAAGTTAAACCAAGCTAAATAATCTACATTAAAGACTAAAAAGTTTCTTCGTGATCCAAATACAAAAAAATTAAAACAAAACTTTGTTGTACGATTTTAGTTTTAAAATAAACATAATTCAACAAATAAAAATCGCATCATTTTTACTATTATACAAATAGAGTCATGTATAATATTATTATATAAAAACATCATAATATAATTGTTACAGGTAACAAAAGATTACATTAAGACAAATTGACAATGTTATCATGGTTTAAACGTGAAATCGTACAACAAGTTTGTAGTCTTTTAATAAGTATATATGTGCACACATATTAAAATAACAACGAATGTTTATTAATTTTATCACCAATTAATTAACTTAATTTTAAATAATATTTCATAAAAATTCTAATTGTTTTGTTTGAAAAAAAATATCACAATAAAAATATTTCTACTAAAACAATAACTTGAACTATTTAAAATAAATAAATTAAAAAGATAATAGTTACCTACAGAAAACAAATTTTGTACATAGCGTAAGTACAAAAATTCAGATCACAAGGTAACAGGAAATATAACAAAAATAACTTACTCATATTTAAGTACAACAATAGTTTCAAGAGATAGAGGAGATATACAATTAAAAAAAAAATAAAATTGTACATGTTTACAGATTTGAAACTGGTACAAAAAGAAAGAGAACTGCTGATTCAAACACCCTGTGTGAACAATTTGTTTGTTTTTAATTTTCTTTTCCTTATGTAATGTATTATTGTGTAACACGAACAAAAATTGTATTTTACCAATATGGTTTCATCAGTTCTTGTAGAACTCTTCGATTAAATCTTTGTATTTTTCGTTTACCGTGGGACGTTTGATTTTTAATGTAGGACCTGAAACAGTATTTTACATTATTAGTTACTTATTAAGCAATATATTTCATAATAAAAAAAAAGTAATAATAATCTGCAGCTCATAAAAGTTAAAGAGAAAGAGATAATAAATTATTGATATTACTATTACGATCATAATAACTAAAATAATTAAATTTATACATCTTTATAACACATTCAAAACATTTAGAAGGCCATTTTAGCTCATTTAATGACAGTTAAGTTTCATAATATATGACATATTAATATATTATACACTAATAAAATAGTAATATAATGCTGATATAATGTAATAAATAAATAATAGATAAAAGTAAAATTCTGTTTTTAATTGGCTTACCTAATTCACCGGTAGGCAGGGAGAAATCAACTGGCAAAAGTGTAAACTTCTGGATTTTTTGTGCATTAGATATAGCTTTCTTATTAGCTGCATCAATGCCTTTTTGTATGGCGTCAAAAACTTCTTTAGGTTTGTTTGCTACAACCTCTGATACTTTGGTAAACTTACAATTAAGTGACGATAGCCATGAAATCACTTCAGGTGTTAAAGTGTCAAGTGGTTCAGCAGTTTCAGCATCTACTTCACACTGATACATACAAAAATGTATTATAGAACATATAAAAATGTTTAAGGAAAATATAACCACAAAATATACCTTTAAAGATAACAGTATGGACAAGAATTTTCTCTTGTCGCCTATTAAGAAAGCATTGCTAACAACTGGTAATACAGCTTTAACATTATTTTCGATTAATATAGGAGGTATGTTCTCTCCACCTGCTGTTATTAACAATTCCTTAAACACAAAACATAAATGAATTATATTAGTTGCAGTTTTAATTTAATTTAATTTCCCTTACCTTTATCCTTCCAGTAATAGTAACATATCCTTTATCATCTATTTGGGCAATATCACCAGAATGAAGCCATCCATCAGCGTCTAGGGTAGTCTCTGTTTTTTCTAGCAGATTCAAATAACCCATAAACACATGACGTCCATATATACACAACTAAACATATTATGTTAAATTAATATTTGCTTAAAAAGCTGTAAGTGATATGCATGTATATTATAGTACAAAATAAAAATGTTGACATTTACTTCACCATTACCGTCCTTATCAGGTTTATCAATTTTTGAACTGACTCCTTCTAAGGTTTTCCCAACACCAGCAACATTTTCATCAGTTGGATTACTCAGTGTATGTGCACCTCCACACTCAGACATTCCAAATGCCTGTTAAATTCAAATAAAATTAATTAAAAGTCCAAACAATTGCTAAAGTATAATTATCATATTACTTCACACAAAGGTATATCCAAACTCATAAAATATTTTTTTAGCTCCACTGATATAGGAGCAGCAGCTGAAATAAAATATTTGCATCTATCGAAACCAATAGCACTTTTAATACGACTAAATATTAACCATCTGAAGAATTTATATGAGTATGTTTCTCTTTCAACACTGAAACATATACATCAAAATAGGTTAAACAGTATGAAAAAATAATAGATTTAAAAAAAAAATGCAGGTTACAATATTTACAATGATAAATAAATAATAATTGTTAGTATTTTATGGATAAATGATATACATCTGTTGAGTAAGAAATAATTTAAATGTACTATTTTTAGTTGAGTGATCAAAGAAAAATGAAGGACAATTTTAAGTGTAATATATAACCTAATTAGTGTATACAAGTTGTAAATTTATTGATTATCAATTTAAAATGTACCTAATTTAGTGACTGGTACAAGTAACCAAAACAATGCATACAAAATGAACCATAAACCACTTTTATTATTTTTAATGATAACTTTTTAAAGTCAAAATACAAGCAAGTAGTCTAAAATATTGATTTATTGTCAAAGATAAGAACTGCGGACGAATTATTCAACTATAAGAATAAACATTACTTTGTATATTATTATGAAAGCTAAAAGTATATATGACGTGCAATGTATATACCCATTAAATGTATTAAATTATTTATTTGGTGATACTGATGGTGGTGGTTGGGTGCTCTTTCAATCTATCACCATGTCACTGGAGTATACACTCAATAATTTTAATATTATAGTAGATATAAACAACTGGACAAAACATTAGAAATGAGAATTATTTTCAGTTTAATATACTATCCTAACACCTAGTTAAAGAGTGGTTTATTTAGAAGAAAAAGTTAACAATGGTAAACATTTTTGATAAGTGGCATTCAAATACAACTAATGTTCTTAAGTGCAAGTACATACTATATTTTTTCCATATTTTTAGAATTCTTTGAGTATATTATGTGAACATTTTAAACAAATTTCCATACATAATTTAAACAAATAATTAATAAATATTTTCTAAACCATAACATATGAACTTAAAAAATTTTTTCCCTAAAAAATGTGTAACTGTTTACATTTTTTATCCCTATCAAGTTGAATAAAGCCATAAATATGTGAAAACCTTAAAATCTATCCTTTTAATATAAACAATTTCAATAAATTTAAAAATTTTAATTTTTTTACATTATTATTGAACACCAATCTAAAACAATGAATATTTTGTTTCTATACATTAAAAAAAAATGTTTTGTTATAATAATGTCTAGCACTAAATGTACTAACCCTTTCATTGCATCTTCGTAATGATTTAAGCCAACTTCTTTAGCCCAATCGGCAATGTACTTCTTAAATGAACCTGATTTTCGGCCAATACTCACCAATTTTTCATTTATTTTTTCCCAAACACGAGGGACACCTAAGAAAACTGTAGGCCTGGCAGCTTGCAGTGTGCTCACTAAAGAACCCTAAAATCCCAAATAAAAATTATATACTATGTATTAAGGCATTTTAAATTTTCACAAACAAACCTTTAGAGCATCTTTTTCACCAAAAAATACTTGGGCCCCAATTGTGATTGCACCATATATATCAGTGATCTGTAAATATTAAATGTTGTTAAATATTAATCATTAACTGTTATACATTAACATACTTGTGCAGCTACGTGACTCAAAGGTAAATATGATACGAGAACTTCCTTGCCATCCGTTAAAGACAAGAATTTTGTGATCATATATGCATTGTAGGTGAGATTATCATGACTAACCATGACTGCTTTTGATGCGCCTTCAGTTCCAGACTATTTTTAATGTATATAAAAAAATAATGAAATTATTAAAATTAATATTATCAACGAGGATGTTTTGAAAAAAAAAATGTTTAAACAAAATTTACTGTAAATACTAATGTGCAACACTCATTGACCCCCATGGTTTTCAATATAGCATTTAATTTGTCATCTGATTCAGCTAACCCAATTCTCATCACATCTTCCCACTAGAAAAAATATATTAAAATATAATTTTAAGTACAATAACAGCCCATATTTAATTCAAAAAGCATAAGTATATATAGTATAGATAAAAGTGTACTAATTAGAGATCTAGCAACATTTAAATGACCAACACACAAATATATACATATTGCATATACAAAAATAATGCTCTTAAAATCGGATTAACTTAAAAAAAATAATATATTTTTTTATGTTTATTTTAAACAACATTTTGGTTAATATTTTAAAATGCTTAAAATTATTAAAAAATATAAAAATGAACACATTACCAAAAATGACCATCAAATTATAGTTTGGTAATATATTTTTAAGACTGCGTTATTCATAATATATTTATTAAACAAATATAAATAACAAACATACTTTATTAAAATGAATACTTTGAAAGCATAATTATTTTCAAAAGATACAAAAGAAAAATTTATTAATTTAATGATTCAATAAGATTCATAAGGACCAATCATGAACCACTAAATTGTGTTTGATGGACCATTAGCTCACTATTGATTTGTTTCTTAAATATTTAGTAATTGTTCATGCAACCCAACAACAGTATATTTTGTATTAAAAATGTTTAAATATGCAAAATTTAAAATATAAACTATTGTCATGAAACATCTTTCTGTTTAATAAGAGTACACTATAAATACTATTACTAATATGTAACACAACTTACAGATAAAACACCCTCTTCGGTAGGTTTGCCGTCATACTGAATGATGGCTTTCAAATGGGGTAGACGACTTTTGACTGATAGAATTTTTTCCAATTGTTTGCTATCTTCAACTACAGCTATATTTGCTTTACTTGTCTCTAAACAGTGGAGACAAGCATCAACAAGATTTGTTGTATACATTCCAGCAGCAAAACCACTTTATTAACAATAAATAATTATTTAATACATTTTCGGATGTTAAAAAATATGTAAAAAATAAAATAAGACTACATAATAAAATTAAAGAATAAACATATAGAATAGAAATATAATTCTCTGGTTAAACATTTACAGTAAATTACAAGGTGAAAAAAATTATTTTACCCAGCATAAATGGCACCTAAGTCTGAGTAAAACCATTCTGGTGAGTTAAACCCGATTATACAGACACCATGAAATCTTTCGAGGCCCAGCTTTATAAATGCTTTGGCAACAGTTCGTACATTTTGTTCATATTCTCTGAAAATAAATTTTAAACGTTTAATAAAATTCGATATTTTTGAGTAATTATAATTTTAACAACATACTTATAAGTAACTTTGACCCATTTATTGGCAGATTTATAATTTAAAGCGGGTAGATCTGCATATTTTTCAGCACTTCTAGTCAAAATTCCAGGTACAGATATAGGAGTATTATCTGCACCAACCTCAATTCTTAATGTAACTCGACCATTTGCTTCACTTGTATATTTTTGTGAAGCAGGTAAAACTTGATCTGGTCCATCTAAATATGACAAATTGCATCATAATTATATTTATCATTAAATATTGGACAATTAAGAAGCATCTAATTTAATTTATATTTAATAAAAAGAAAAACTTACAGTTTCCTGCTGGTTTTGAGTTTTCAAAACTTCAATATGAACATAGAAAAACAAAGAAAAAAATGTGTGATATTAA
This sequence comes from Pentalonia nigronervosa, assembly GCA_014851325.1. Lineage (NCBI taxonomy): Eukaryota > Metazoa > Arthropoda > Insecta > Hemiptera > Aphididae > Pentalonia > Pentalonia nigronervosa. The sequence goes on along the minus strand of JACXSJ010002056.1, from coordinate 21,974 downwards.
TAATAACTTTAAAAATTAGCTATGTTAAATCAAAATGATTACTTTATAAAATACTAACCTCATTTCAATGTTATTTTCGACAACAGAACTAGGTAAAAATGAATTCTATGAAGCAAAAATTTAAATATTAATATTAATAAACAGAAACAAGAAAAATTGTTCTTAATAAATTTAACTATATTTTGTGTTTTAATCTGTCAATTATCTATAAGTACTAAATTTATATTAACTAAATTATACTTGGAAATAACTAACCTCTTTTATTTTGTATTGATTTCCACCATTTTGCATAACACTTGGAATAATATCACCATCATCACTCATAATGAATTAAATACGAACTGAAAAAATAAAAATAGAGATCAATTATTATTAAAACAGATTACAAATCATTAGATTTATCTGTTTAATCCAATTAGAAAAAAAAATTAATTTAAAATATAATAACATAGGTATATGAACTACTTTAATTATAATATTATATTATAAGATTTTAAAATAATTATATTTCCATGATTTATAGTAGGATTGGTCATAAACCAAAGTTCATTTTTATTTTCTAAACATAGATGGTACCTATATATAACAAACCTTCTAATCTGCTTTACATAGGAACTATTTATTACATTTTATTATAAAAATGTGAATACCTATTTCACAAATTCTTTCATGTAGTTATAAAAAAATTCTTCTTCCTCAAAAATTCTTTCTAGGTAATTTTTTTTATAAATAATTTATCAAAATATCTATGATTAATTTCCAGTCTGTAGCGGTATTTAATAGCAGATATTCTCAAACTTTTCTTACCTTATACCAGCCATGTGTTATACAGAACAGTTACATACTACTAATAACTATAAATAGAACTATTCAAAATTTCAATACATTTATTATAATAATAATTTACATTTTACAGTATTTAGTATTTACACCTAATATAAAGGAATATTAAGTAATATTAGGTCAGTTACAAACATTAGCAAAAATATTTACTCCCATCACAAGACCTAATGTGTAACATCATGTAATCAGTAGCCTTCCACATACCACTAATGATAAACATTTAGCATACTACAGTGTAAGAATCAATAGTATATAGGTTTATTAAACATTTTCAATGGCCAAAAAAGTATTTTTTAAGAAAAAAGATCACATCAATGTAATCAAGGATTCTTTCAAAATATTTATTTTTTTTTAATCAATTATTGTTATATTTTAAATTTCAACAATGATTTACAAAAGCAATAGCCAAGGCACATGTATTTTATTATAGTTAATTTTTATCTTCAATTATTTATAGTTGTTTATTCAGTTGATAGTCTTATTTATTATGCCATTGAACCTATGTAGTTATGTAAGTATAATGTACCTATTTTAAAGTGTTATATTTTTCATCACATATATTAAAATGTATTTATATTAGGCAATTTTGTTGAACATTATATATATAAGAGGTATATGATACCTAAATATACAAAATTCTGTTCATGATTATATAAATAAAATATTTATATAAATTAAAGATAATTTTTATATGTGGGTATACACAAAAAGCAAGGGCTAAGGCTTAAAAAAAATAAATAATCTGACCTTACAATTTTTAAGTACCTTAACTATTTTTATGTCTTTTTTAAAATAGGAAGGTAGACAGTATTCAAAAATGACCGTTAACACATAGACATACCAATATTTGGCATTGCTTATAAACTATGTTTGATTCAAAATTGAATAAACAATATCATTAAAAATATAAATCAATATTCAGAATTACAAAGTGAACTATAAATATATATATATACATATATATATTATTTAATATATAACATTAATATTTAAAAAAAATGTATAGTATATTTATACATTAACATCAGTAACAATTTAAAAAATGTTATTTTGATAAAATATTTAATTTACCAAAAATACTTATATAGTTACAGAAAACTCTAAATGAGCGATGTAAAAAAATAAATAAAAATACTTTCAATATTATTAAATATTAAATATAATAATTGTAGTATTACAGGTTGTTGGTCAAAGATTTATCATATATCATGTTAAAAGTTGAATATGTTTTTACCTATAATAAGCCAAATAATTAAATAGTAGAATATTTAAAATTTACTTATTAAATTAGGATTACATAAAATGAATATCTAGTTGATCTAAATGAGAGATCAACAGTAATTAATTAATTTATTTAATGCAGAAGTACACGCATATGAACTTTCTGAAAAATATTACCTAATTAGACAGTATAAAGATAAACTGATTATTCACCAACAAAAATGTATAGTAACCAATAATTTTGTTGTGATTATGAGTAATAAGCTTTGGTATTAGTAAATTATTGGATTAATAAAAATTTATAATTGATCTATTTTTAATGAAAAATTAATGTTTATGGTAAAATGAAAATTATAAAATCATTTTTTCAGAGAAATTTTAATTGTAATAATTCACTTAATTACATTGCACTAATTATCTTTTTATAAATATGAAAACCATAACAAGTGCTTACACTTTAACTTGAATTATAGTCATACGATTGTTATTAAGTAATAACAATTAAAACCTTGAACAAATCGTTCAGTACCTACATTAAATTATATTATTATTTTAATTATTTTAATTATTTTAATTTGTAAAATGAAGTGTTATGAGCTAGGCATGTCATATAATTATATCAAATTAAAATAAATGCTTATTTTTATTTTTTGATTAACTGTCTATATAAAAACAATAAATGATTATGAATTAATTAAAATTTCTGTAGCTATTGAATGGAAAATTTAAAAAAACTTAAGTTGCTTGAAATGTCATATAGACTCAATTTCTTAATCATTTAAGATGCCACAATAAACTTTTTAACATTCTTATCTAAATTGTTTAATTATTTCTATAGATTCAAAAAAATTTAAAAGAATTATAACCTTATGTAATTAAAATGTTTAAAATATTTATGTGAATTTTATTATGAGAGGTTAAAAATGTAAGTAACTCAATTAATAATAAATAAGAGTAACCAATATATATTTTTTTAATATATTTCCTGAATTAAAAAAATAATATGTTATAGATAGATAGGTAGTATCAGGTCTAAGAAGAAACCAGAAAACAAGGATGTGGGTTACTTAAATATTTATTGAAACCGGTTTATTTTAAAACCAAGTTTATAGTTCATCTGTTATTCAAGATGACCTCAAAAATATATATGTAACTAAGATCAACTAACATTATTAACAATACAGTGCCAACTTACTATATGACTACATTCTGATAACTGTATTCTCAAGGATATTCTAGTGTATATAGCTATTTTAAATATAATTTTATAATTATCTATGCACATTATATCATTACCTATGTCATATTTGTTATTTGTGTATAAGTGCCTGTTTAAAAACCTGAAATACATGAAATATTTACAAGACAAATAAATTATTCAATTTATTTTATAAAAGTGAATTACAGTAAGATCTATTAAAATTTAAAAATAAAAATTTATGATACCGAAAAAATTATAATTTATTTAAGTACTTATTGAATAGCAGGAAAGTATGTAAATTATTTTCTTTTTGGTTCAAGTAAAAAAAGTATTTTTATATCAAACATTCAATGTTTAGTCCTATTTTAAAGAATTTTCAGAACAAACTTCACTTTATTTGTTTTATTAGGTATTACCTACTTAATTAACTAATTATAAATATAGGAGATTATTAACACAAAATAAAATATAGTTAAATATTGAAATATGGTTTAATTTTAAGTTATTTTTAAACACATTTAAAATTCTGTTTAAAATTGCTTTTATTAAAATGTTATGTATCTATAAACTATATATACAGTATATTATATGATTAAATTGAGATTATTTCTTCATTCAAATGAACTTATATTAATATAAAATCATAAATTTAATATCACTTGCACTTAGTGTCAAAATTACTCATATATAATGTAATTAAATATTGATAGACAAAAAATAACAATACTATGAGGTAAATAAAAATGTATATACTTTAAAATAAATGTTATTAATTAATAAACTCTTAGTCTAAAAACTTTTAAAATATATATAAATAGATATTTAGGTACCTACCTATGAGTAAATAGATGCAAGCAAGAAAGCCATGGTAAATGACTAACTTTCTTCATCCAATACCAAAAAATGTCCTTTCAATATTTTGAAAAAGAATTTTAAAAAATCAAATATTCAAAATTTAAAACCTTCAAAATTAAATATACCTATATGGCTATAAATATATAAACATAATTGCAAGCCTCGCTGTATACCTAGGTCATGATTGCTGACGTAATTTTTAGAATAAAATAATATCAATAATCATATATTTGACTCAATTTTTTATACATTATTTGAATTTGAATTGGATAATTTAAATTTTATAATTGAATGATTTTCAAAAAATAGGAGATAAATCATGTATATAATTTTTTGTCGAAATATGGCATCATTAAAGAAAATGAGGTTGATATAAATCATGAGGTAATCAATGGCATAAAAAGGCCACATTTATACAAACATTATTTAGGTACACCTATTATTTATAAATTATTTTGGTAAATTTATTTAAGTACCTAGCAGTGTACCTAAGTAATAAAACTGATTGTTTTTAGAAAAATAAAAATGTTATTTATAGGTACAGATAATAATTAGGCAATAAGGATTTACAGGAGAATTCACTTAATGATTATAAAACAAGAAAATTTTAAAATGAATACATTGACCAAGGTTTTTAAGATACTAATGAAAATAAAAAAAAAATTGTTGCGCGGTCGTAAGCTCAACTGCGGAAACGCTCAGAGTGTACGTACCGGCTGGTGTTGCTAGTTCCCAGATGGGTGACCACCCAGATTTATAGCAACAAATCCTTGCCACACATACAAAAAAGTGTTATAACCACAACCGTACCTCAACCCACAATAAAACCTACTATAAAAAAAACCTACAAACAGCTAATGGCCATAGTTGCCGGGCTTAAGATCAATAAAAAAAAAAAAAAAATTGAAATTGAATTAGTAAATAATTTTATTAGTGGAAAATTAATTTCATAGTATTATGTATTATGACTCATAAAATATACAAGGTCTTGAGTATTAACTAATTGTCTATACACATTCAGTAATTCATTCATAGTTTTAACAGCTTATATGATTTAACGAGAATTTAAAAAATTTTCTATTGAATAAAGTGAAATCCAATAACATCAAAAGTCACTACCTATTTAAAAAAATATATTTGTTTTAAACATTTTAAATATTACAAACATATTTTCATTATACCCAAGTACCTAATAAAAGTGAACAGGATAATAAAATTTAAAATGCATCTTTTAAACCTAATTTAATTTTGTAATTACTAATCAGTACCTAATTACATTTAACCACATATTAGATAGATGTCTCGCATACTTATACATATACTATAATTATTAATTCTAAGTTAATATATTATTGAATTATCCTGAATTAAATAAATAACAAATTGTAGATTCTAGGCGAGTTAATATTAGGTAAGTAGGTAGTCATTAAATAAGAAAGTAAACTATAAGTTCATTTTACAAACCAATTACCAAAATTATATAGAAGAAATATTTGTAGGAAATTACATATTAGGTATTTTAAGGTATTTTTTTCAACTTTAATTTTTATAAAAAGATCTGTAATAAGAAATTAAACGTAGACTTAAAAATCACTTAAAATATTTACTTACAGGTAAAATCAGCTTTAAAATTTAAATATCACAATTCTCATTACCTTATATTTAACCCTAGAATGTATTTAAATCAGAGGTTGGCAGTATGCGGCTCGCAGTCCCTGGGACATAAATGGACTGCCAAAAATATTTTGCTTTATTGCTAATATTTTTTCATGAATTTCTCTGTATAGGCCTCAAATAACTTGCTCAACAAAAAAATTTTTCTAGATATCAATATTGTTTTTTCAAATCATCCTGATCTTTGAAACTTATTGCCAACCCTGGCTAAATCAATAAATATTGTTTTGAAAATGTGTACGTAGGTATGCCATTCTTTTTAATTTTTTAAAGGAACCAAATTTACTTGCATAAAAATAAAAGTAATTTTTTTTATTATAAATATCTTATAATACCTATTTTTATCTTTAAGTATAGTTACATCTAGGTACCTACATAGGTAAATCACTAAGCTTAAAATGTTACAAAATATTTTAATATTACCCACTAACAGATAATAAAAGCCTTAACTTTTACTTATTGAATTCACGTTTTTGAGAGAAATACTCAATTAAATGCAATATGCTTAATTATGCACCTAAATAATAGATTAATAAAACAAGCATTTGAGGACAGTTATTTAAAGTTATAGGTAGGAAATCAAATGTGTACAATATACATAATTAATTAAAAGATTTATCAGGGGTTTATCTTTATACTCAAGTATATTTAGTATACCTAATATGATTTTATCTCAATTTTAGCTAATCTGTTAAAAAATCAATTGATTATTTTACATATTTGAAGATTGATGAAGAGACAGATAGTTGTAAAAATAAACATGTGCCTATTATAATTAAATAAATATTAGGTACCTCACACTGGTTTGTCATAGGTGGATTGACAAATACTTTCCTTAGATAATGACCAATTTTTGTCAAACCAGTAAAGTAGATACTAATTTATACCTACTTATTACATTATTCAAACTTGGTCATCACAAAATGCACACACAATTATGAGTATAACTAAATTAATAAAATATAACACTTTAAAAATGGCATAATGGTATATGAAATATTCAAAAGGCAGATAAAATATATATAGGTAATGTGGAATGTGGACTAAAGATTGCTTATCTTGTATCAATAATGACTATTTAAAATATATAGGGCTTCTTATGTTAATGAAGAGCATACTCAAGGATTATGTAAAAATATAACAAAAATAAACAGTCTATAATTACTAGAAAAATCCCCAGATCTAAAGCAAATTTTTTTGGGCTCAAAAGTTAATACCAGGGTTGGTACCTAGGCACCACTCAAATAATCTAATCCAAGTATAAAAAATTAAATAGTTAATGCAGTGGTAAGCAAAATAAAGATTTTTAAGTTAGGTAGCTAAAGTAGGTTCCATAATGCACTCAAATGAGCATATTTACTTACTAAAACATAATGAAATAAAGCTGAGAGAATTGTATGTACTAAGTACATCAATTAAAAAATATTATATTATGCAAATTTTAAAATACAGTTGTCAGCTAAACGAATAATTAGTTGTGAAATATGTAAAAAAAAAAACGATCTTATTCAATTCAAATTTATCAGTTGGTCGTGCGAAACGTCATGACCTCTGCGTTGGACGTATTATCATAAATCACACGCACACTCAAACAAAGAACAAGTACACAATCTTCAGAAGGAAATTTAAGACAAAATACATAATAAAAGTTTATAATTTGTATTAGCAGAAATTGAATAATTACTACTGTCTACCTACAATGGTCCCCTTCGTGCAAAGTAAAATGTAGTATTTACCTTTTCGTCGGACGTTGAATTAACAGAAAACAATATTGTAATCTCGTCGGCCACTACACTTCGGAAGCCGAGTCAGAAACGAACTTTTGACACCGTGAAAGTCTGAACAATCGCGCCGACTGCGACGACAATACTGACGTAAATACGTGGATCGCACGGGACGACGGCACTCGAACGCGATAACTGCGAATAGCCACCGATGAGCGACGGACGGCGGCGGCGGCGGTGGATTACGGAACCGGCTACAAAATCCAAACGATTCTCGTTACTTCCTCCTACTCCTTCTGTTGCTACTATATATCGCGCTGAAAACGGCGATAAGCGAATTTTATGACTGTTAATAGGTGTACAGAGTCGTGATTTAAACGATGACACCGATTTAATAATAAACAAAAAAGCCGATAACGCGAGCGAGGGACGTCCCGGGGGCACACGTCGGAGGACGACGGATCACGGATGAGTGTTGGAAATTATTTATAAATATAATTGCATACACACATCATGTACACCTATATAATATTGTATTATTATTATCGCGTCGGCGGCAGAGGATCGACACGGTGTGAGTGTGAAACAAATAATTACAACAATAATTATGCAGCGTATATAATTGTTCTATGGTGCGATTTGCGATTTTCACGTCGCAAGACTCGCGCGGGTAAGTAAATTTTTTTACGGTGACAACGAGTCAACGACAACAGTGCACGCACGTACAACGTCGGGCGACGTACTCGACTCGGTTTGCGATCGCGGAAACGGTTACGGGATTGGAAATCGGCGTTGGCGCCAAAGGTGATCGCTCCCGGTCGGATCGCGACGGTATGACGTCACCATTCGCCGAGTAGGTCCGTACGCGTGATTGCCGCCGCGGTGTCGTCATGGAAGAACCGCGGCCGCGGCCACACCTACGTCTCAACGACCCGGCTTGAACGAAACGGCCGTACGCGCACGTGACGACGTGGTCGACGCTCGACCCGGCGGCGCCAAACCGTTGACGTATGGCGGGGCGGGGTTTCGCGATCGCGCCACTCCGGCAGCGTCCAATGGGAAACGCGCACACCGCCCGGGCCACAACACTAAAATACTTCTGTATAACACTTGGACATTCAAAATTTAAAAATACTGAAATGCGAATTTTGTGATCGACTGTGGAACGACCAACGAGGCGTCCTTTTTGTTGGAGTTTTTACGCATCCGTTCTTTCGATTTTTTTAAAAAATAATACGTACACAAATGGACAAAGTACCAAAGATATTAAGGTATATTGGTAAAATCATCACGACTTGCTAATGACCCCCTTTCTCCGCCATGGCCGGTTTTAAACATAATATTATCACAGATTATATAAAACAGGTTTCATATAATCTGCAATATTATGGTGCAGCAGCCATTGACTGGATTTTTACGCAAGTGTCCGTGATCGTTTTTCAATTCAAGGTTGTCGTTGTTGTTGTTATCGTCATCATCATCATCATCACCACTGTCATTATCATAGTCATCATGATATTCGGTTGTATAACCACAAGTCACACGATATACTTAGGACAGGGGTCGGCAATTAATTTCTATGGCAGTCCAGATATTTTTAAAAAAAAATTTCGATGGCCAAAAAAAACTTAAATGTAATTTTATCATTAATGTACTTATTTTTGTATTAAAAACACATTTTAAGACATATTATTAAATATTTAATTATATTTTCATAGTAATAATAACAAAATTGTATACTTAAGCTTAATGAGAGAAATGACATTTATTTTTTTGAGCTAATTTTTTAAAATCTGGTATTCTTGGAGAACAACTAATGCGCAAAGTGTTTTCAAGGAGGTGATCAGTTAATTTTGAACGGTATTTATTTTTTAAAAACGTCATTTTGGAGAACAGTTTCACATATATATGTGGAGCCAAACATAGTTAATTTTATGGCTAGGGTTTTACAATTCCGTGTATTTATCCAAAAATCTTCAGTAGACGAAGTTTTGATCATTTGCAATGAAATATCTTTTTGCAAATCAATAATTTTCAAATACATCATAAAAATAGATCAAATATCTATATTTCATATTTCTATAACAAGCGGAAAACTAGCAAAATATTTTTGGCGGTCCAGTTATTTCCCTTATGCGGGCCGACTATTGCCGACCCTCGACTTAGGACATGACCATCACGCGTACAATATTGCACAATAATAAACATTTGTTCAAACAAGATTTGATTTTTATTCAGAAAATTTGTTAGGTAATAATATAAAAAATGATACGTGAAAAAAAATAAGTGTTTTTTCGTGCAATAGGTGACCCTATTATATTGATGGGAAAAATTGAAACAATACTTATAAATACTTTAATTATGTAAATACACGGCAATATACATTCAAGTGTTCACATGCAATTTAACAAAAATATAATTTAAAAAATGGTAAAAAGAATAGAGATCATTGAGAAATTATTTACCCAAAACAAATTGGATACCAAACAAGACAATCATTTTAATTTAGCTTTTTTTATATTTTTCTTATTAGGGGATGATAACATATCTTTAGGTTTTTTGCTATTGGAACTTTTGCCAACTTTGTTACTCTTATAAGCCAATGACATTTTTGTAATATTATTTTTGTAGACATCTTCGTGCACTACTACTCGTTTTGGATAATGCACTCCAACCACACAACCAACTCTTTCTTGAATGGATTTAGGTGCCAACCATGGTTCATAAATATACTGATCTGGATATTTGGCCAATTCTGGGATATACTTTCTTATGTAATCACCACTCTTATCAGTCTTTTTACCAAATGCAACTGGACTGTAGACTCTAAAAAATTGATGGAAAAATGCTGATGCTGACAACCACATCCAATTTCCAGCATTCATTGACCAATCGGCATCAAGCAATAATTCTTCAAATACAGCTAAACCTTTTTCCCAAGATATCCACAAGTCTCCTCGGGTTAAAAAACATGCAACAGCATGTCTGGCTAAATGATGTATCCAACCTTCGTCTCTCAATTGTCTCATAATGGCATCAATGAATGGATATCCTGTCTTACCATTTGTCCAGGCTTCTAACGCATCAGGGTTGTTGTCCCAAGGTACCTGACAACAAATTGAATTGCCAACCATTTTATCAAAATTGGGAGTTGAAGCACCAACAGTATAATAAAACTCTCTCCAATATAACTGACCAATCAGAGATACAGGAGGTTTGGAATGAGGGCTATTACCGATAACTTTTTTTAATCTATAATAAAAATGACTAGCCGACAAACATCCAAATTTCATGTATGGACTTAGTACAGTAGTGCTGGGCTTTAGGCTATTTGGTGATGTATTTGGTTTTTCAAATTTACATACCCAAGACTTTTTTGTCATATATTCTTCCAAACGTCTGAGAGCTTCTTTTTCTCCACCAGGATATAAACATGGTTTAAGTTCTGCAGGGTTGAAACCCTTTAACGTTAACAATTCGTCCAGTGTTGGCACATCAAACTTTTGGTTGTTTAAGTCATCATCAAATAGACACTCAGAAGGCAATACATCTGGTGCAGGTATTGGTTGACGAGGAGTTGGCATTGAGCCCACAACAGATACAAATTTCTGATAAGTCATCGGAACACAGCCTCCATTTGCTCTGAGTACAAGTTCAGTGTTATAAATAGTATGGGAGACCTTCTGTTCTACTTTGACACCATATTTCCTGGCCAGTTGTTCCACTTGATTGTCTCTCTCACGAGCATACGGCTCAGTGTCTAACTCAAATGTTAACAGTTTTACATTCCATTCAGTAAACAAGTCCGGAAAGACTTCGTGTGGCAACCCTTTTATAACATACAGACGCGTGCCTAGTTGCCGAAGTGTCATATCCAAATCCACCAGGCTCTGCTGCAAAAATCTCCAACGGTTTGCACCTGCCCGTATGTATTTGCGGAAATAAGGGTCTAGTATGTAAATAGGTCTGAGCTTGTAATGATTACCGCTACCGTTTCTCGCTTCGCACGATAACCTGAATGCTGGATTATCATGCAGGCGCATACCTTTCCTGAACCAGTGCACGGTTGTCTCATGTCCTTCACCAGTATTGTTCTTGTTCATGTTGTATTGTTGTTATTAATATTATGATCTTGTATCTAAATTGTGAGTAAATGAAGTGGACGAGGTAAATAATCCTCAAATTTACTTTACACAATTTTGAGCGACCAAAAAGAAATCACTGAGGCGTGAGTGAAGTACTCTTAAAGTAATGAGTTTGTTACAAGCGTTTTAGCAGTGTAGACGGCATCGACATAAAAATATTGAATCATAAATAATTATTCATTTGAAAGTTGAAAGTTATAAATTAAATTTTTAAACGTACGAATACTATAATCTATATTATCTAATCAACTATTTTCATCGTTATCGCGATATCGAGTGATAACAAATGCATGCGTGTTTGTGATAAGTCACTATAGTGCATTGGCCATGACAAAGTATATATAAATAGTTTGTTATGTGCATCAGCCATCAGGCTTAGTGTTATTGACTTATTATTTAAATTTTGAACTTCTAAGGTTCTATAATTGTTTAGTCATTGTAAATTTGTAAGCAATGGGAGCAAATGTAGGTAAATACAATTTGTTTTATAGAAAATATATAACAATTATTGTGTTTAAATTAATTTTATTATAACTAAAAGTATAAGAAGATTTAAGATAAATTAAAATTACAATAATAATCGATTTATTTTCATTTTTCTATGAAAAAATTGTTCATTCATATTTGTCCCAATTCTTTACATTTTACAACTACTCTAATTTATCCACACTTTACAATTTAACATTTGAGTTTAATATTAAGTAATTGGAAAGTCAGTAAGATGTTCAGAATGTTATGTGAATATTTTAGATACAGATTTATTTTTACTTTTCTTCATTAAAACAATGGGTCCCACTAAACATGTTCGTGTGAGGGCAATAAAATGCTTAATTTGATATATAGGTTTTACATTTAAAAAAAACTACACTGTATCATGAATTAGGATGTATAAGGACATAGGGTCACTGGCTTTCCAATTAATTAACATAGTTACATATGTACTGGCGTACTGCATGCAGTACATATATAAATATATTTATGTACGTACCTAATATAAAAAGTTATAGGTACAAAAGAATTTTTTTATTATCAATTTATGATTTATTACAAAATTCTAACAATGTAATTTCGAATGAAACGAGAACATTTTTTTAACGTATTAATATATTATAACTTATAAGTGTTATGTCACCATTCAACTCCCCGCTTTCGCCACAGTTATTGTATCCGATTTCCGCCTATACAAACAATAATTAATTCTAGCTTAATCTAGCTATTGGCATTGAATAAAAAACCTTTTGAAATAAATGTAGCTATATGCCCATAAAACAACTTTAAACTTCAAATGTTTAATAAACAAACCACTAAACCAGTATAATATCACATTTCTAAAATAAGAAACAAAAGTATAGAGTTTTTAAAAGTTATATTTTTCATATTATACCTAGTTGGTATTAATTATTTTTTAATACCAACTAGGTATAATTAATTTGGCTTGTTTATCATGCCAAAAGCCGACTTCAGTTTACGAAGACGATTATTTTTCAAATTATCATGAAATATTTTATAGTATATAACAATGTACCTCTTCAATATTTTTTAATTTCATAACGTTATAGATATACCATATATGTATAACGTGTTTAGATCTATATTCATATATAAAAAAAAGAAATCTTAATTTATTCATAATCCACGTGCATCAAACAACTATATGATAGCTAGATACTTGAAATTTCATGGCATTTTCGTACCACTATGTAGGATGTAGTAAGGATTTTATGAAATTTTGGTTTTAAGACAAAAAAAATGAGCAATAAAGAATAAGTAAATTTATACATAGCGTTTAAATTGATTAAAAATTAAAAAAGTATGTATGTTATAAGGACATAATTACATAGATATAATAGTATATCACGCAATCAATAAATTAATACAGTATTTATTATTATGACTAATTATATTGGACTTCACATTTAACAGAATGACAGGTGTGTATAATTATAAAATAAGAGAAACCCACATGGACTACATTGTTAGAGGACTTCAATAATAAATAAAAATTATCAAACTATCAATTTGACTAAACTGATCTTTTAAATTCATAGTTTATAATTTTATACTATAAATTATAATTATGTGTATCTATATATATATATATATATATATACACACACACCTAATATATAAAATTGTGAAATATATAAATATAGTTACAAAAGGTCTAATAGTCAACACTGGAATAATGGTTGTGTAGTGTGGGATCCTCATTTAGCTATCGATTTGAGGCAGCTTGAGAGAGTCTAGAGTATAAGTTTTTGCTTTTAGTCAGTTACCTATTTGCTAAAAGTCCCCTGTCCGCCACATGATTACGCTCCGGTTTAAAATATACTTGACGTTTCTTCCTTGGCTGAACGAAGACACAATGTATTATATGATTGTTAAAAAGTAAAATTGAATCTTCTGAACTTGTCTCGTGAATCTACTTTAAAGTACTACGACGTTTAATCCTGACCACTACTCCTTTTTACGTCACACGTGCCACCACTAATTATTTAGCAAATGAGCCGCTAAGAAAATAAATTACTAGGATAGAATATTACTAGTATTTACATATTTGTAATCCGCAAACATTGTATAAAAAGGACAACTAGACATATAAGGTAACTGTATTTTCTTATTTTTAATGCTTAATCTATTAATTAAACCTTTAAAAAAATTAAAATGCATATTTTAAGATTTTTAAACGCATAACTGCATAAGTGCTTGAATATTTAGTGTTTTTTTTAGGCCTATAAGTCATCTGCCCTGTACTAATTAATCACGATCGCTTACGTATAGAACCAAATTTTCAAACTTAAATTTTTTATTTTTATTTATATTTATGATACATCAAAATGATCAAAACTGTTTAGTTTATCAACATTTATATTTTGCCAATGTTAATTTAATCTCATTAGGCAGTTAAACATAGATACTATCGTTAATTTAATTAATTAGAAATTGTACATACACATACTCGTTGCATCATATATATAAATTTTAGATTCCAAGCGGAGCAATAAATGTATTGATTTTTCAATGATGTGTTTTTTTGTATGTTTTTGTGTACACGATAAGTTATCAAAATAATAGTGCTTTGATTTTCAACTTCAGTAACTTTTCTGATGAAAAAGTGAATTAAGTTGGTACATTCGAGAGTTCGTTTTAGAAAATTTCTGAAAGTAATAGATTTTGTTTTTTGGTGTAACTCAAAAGAAAAATAATCGTCGATACATCATATTATTGCCGAATATTTTTATTAGCATTTTTTATACACTATAAAATTTTCATTTTTTTTTTACCATCGATAAAAATCTTTTTGCTTTGTGAAAAAACTTGAAAATTTAATACAAAGTTTATCATAATTTTTTGTTAGTTAATATTTTTAAAAAAGGTCGGCAAATGGGTATCGCTTTGCTGTATAGTTGGTGTCAAATGGAGGGTCCTATAATGGATTTGTTACATTTAAATTCAATGATATAATATACGAAAAATAATTCTGAGCGAAGACATTCTGTCAGCTTACATAACTAAGTGTATTTTATGATACTATTGCTATTAAAATAATTTATTTTATTATTAATAATAGAGTAGATTGAATTAATTTTTGGAGAAAACATTATATTTAAAAATATCATTGAGTGTATAAAATATAATAATATACTTTAAAAGTTTACAGGTGAATAACCAATGTTTTATTTCAAACGCTCATAAAAAATTAGTTTAACTTTGCGGTAAATTTCTTGTGAAAAGTAGAAAAACGCATGAAAAATCTTGCATTGAATTTTCAAATATTAGATAAAAACAAAATTTTTTATGAATTTTTAAATAAAAAAAAAAAAATATTAAATTTTTGTGATTTTTAAGTAATTTATTGAATTTTTAACTTTAGATTTTTATTAAAAACTAGCCGTTCCGCCCTGCGTTGCCTGAGCCAAATATTAAGTTGAGATTAACCTGAAATGATTTATATGCATTTAAACCACATAGGTAGACAATCCACTGCATTAGATCACGGACAATATGCGAACAGTAAATTATCAGGTAGGCAATCCACCTGCGGTGGATTGCGGACCCCATGAAGTGCGTTA
>JACXSJ010002055.1:40396-58546 GCA_014851325.1 Pentalonia nigronervosa | reverse complement strand
CATCACGTTTTAGGGCAGTAAAAGGGCTCTGACTTTCTTCATCAGCATCTTTTCTGATAGAAAAGTGAAACTAGTTAGTACTTTGGGGGGAGGGGGGGGGGGTTAAAGTTACAAAATTCTCAATAATTTTTAAACGCGATGGAAAAAACAAAAAAAAAAAAAAAAGGAAAAAACGGGAATTGTTTTACAAAGCAAATTTTTGACAAAATTTATTTTTATTTTTAATGTAACAAAATAAATAATAATTGTAAATACATGAAATTTTCACCGAAAATTTGTATAAGCAATTTCCATACACAATAAATTTTTAAGTATATTTTGAATTTTTTTGAGCTATTTATAGGCATAATCAATTTTCGTGTTTTATTTTACATTTTTTTTTTAATATCAATAAAATTTTTTTCAATCGGTCAAAAAACTTAAAAATTTATGATTCTTCATAAATTGCTAAAACAGTAGATTAAAAATAATAAAAATACATAGGTACAATTTTTTTTTATAAGCATTTATACTTCAAATCTTGATCGAAATTCATCATAAAATATTTGCAAATTGTTTTGTAGTTAAAAATTTATGTAATGTTCTATTTTTATAACTAATGATTGAAAATTTAAAACAAGATTTTTCATAAGTAGTCTATAGTGTAACCAAAAAATGAAAAAAATGTAATAAATAAATAATTTTTATAGATATTTTTAGTTAAAATTTGGATGAAATTAAATATTTAAATGAAGAATAATAATGTTATTTATTTTTTTATAATTTAAAAATATTTTTTGAGGGTTTTTGAAATTTTTAAAATATATTATTATATTTTATACACTTAATTAATTTTTCAAATGCAATGTTTTCTGCAAAAATTAATTCAACCTATTGTGTTATTATTAATAATAAATTTAATTATTTTAATAGTAATAATATCTTGAAATAGGTACATTTAGTTATGTAGGCTGACAGACCGTCTTCACTCAGAATTGTTTTTCGTATACAATGATATATATTATTGAATACAAATTTAACACATTCATAAAAGTGACCCACTCTATATTTGCTGTACATCAGAGCGGTGCCCACTTGCTTACCTTTTATATATTATATTTTTTGTATTATATACATATTTATTATTTCATTACACTAATATTTTTCCATATCAATAAATAAGGACTTAAAACTACCAACAAATAATGATGTGGGGTTTTTTTTTTTTTAATTTTAAGAATATTAGAACAACCGTTTTGTTGAGACAACATAACACAAGACTGATATGTCCTAATAAAGCGGAGTCTAATGTATTAATATCAAAAAGGTTACGAAAATATGTCCGTCAAGTTGGCACTGGCACTAAATGTTACAACGTCAAATCAAACATCAATATTTTGCTACTAATTTGCTATATTTTGCTATCCCATTTTCAGAATTTGCTACTAGCTTATTTTTGCTACAAACCAGAAATATTCCAGTGTTATCTTGACGTAACACTGGTACTTTGATGAAACACCACAAAATGTATATCAACATTTTTCTACGAATTTGCAACGTTTTGATATGATATTTTTGAAATTTGCTACGGTTCTGTTTTCCTAGAATCCTTAAAAAAAGAAAATTTCCTAGCTCTTCAATTTCATCTAACATCTCGAAACGGATATAGGAATATTGTTTTTTAGATACTACTATACTAGAGCATAGAAAAATATGTTTTACTTTTTATATTGATTTTTAATATATGATTTACGATGGCTTTCTAACTTTGTCATGGACGATGCTGATTAGCCTTACCATTTTCAAACATATCCAATATTTAGTGAATTATTAATAATTAATTGATACCTTATACTTTATACAATTTTGCCGAATCCTCTACGATTCCTTATTGGAAACTGTTCACGCACTTGGTGCATTAAATTTACTCGATTCAAACCTGCTATGTGGCGTATGCCAAGAACAACATAATATAAACGTATTCTTTACGGTTTCTTTTATTATACAAATTATTTTATGTAATAAGTTTACAATTATTAAAAATATTTATAATTGTACCAGATTTTTTTGATATAAATTAATATAACTTTATTATGAATTAGGCATATATATATTACTATTAAGAGGTCAAAAATGGAAATTCTCAGTCCATTTAAAATAATCGGAGTACCACTTATTAATTAACAAAAATTTTTTGAAATTTATGTCATATAATTAATTGGTGAAAAATGCATATCTCCATATTTATTCATTTTCATTGTTTACAATAAAATCGATTTTGTTGTAATCTGGTTTTGCGTGATAATTCCCGGTTCTCGATTGTTTTGAAAAGTCCTGATTCTCAAAATTAACTACGATTTGCTACCAGAAACCAATCTCAGAGTTAAAGATCGAAGCATTTTTTTAGCTCCAAAGGGTAGTAATAGACGGTGATGGTAATAGATGAACAAAAAAAAAACTATTCCGCTCAGAATTAATTTAAATTAAATTATAGTCAATAATTATTATTAAATAGTATATTTTATTATTTTAATACGATTTCCTTCATCTGTTATGAGTGTGAAGAAAATGCAAATTCTTGCAAAATTATGTTTGGTCTCGATTTAGAATAAGTATTAAAAATAGGTAGGCAAGTTACACGGATATTAAATGTTTCTATGTAGAATGCATATGAGTATATATTTTGTCTTGTGAAGCCATTATTTACATGCTTATTAAACTTTATCGGTTATTGCAGTTAATAGAAATTAACTTATTGAATCTATAGTTATAACTACTTCACTTACCTCCAACATCAAAGTCGTTGATTACATGACTAGTAAAAATATTTATCCCACTGTACCTATTATATCTTAAGAATATAATTTCAAAACATTTTTAAAAAGTAAAAATATGTAAGAACTGAAATTAATATGAGTGAAAGTGTATCGAAAATGCATTTTAAAACGTTTTATGATAACGGATGTGAAGATAAACCTTTTTTTAAGAGTTTCTAATCTTGCAACAGTTATAAAATACTTAGGTACTAAAAAGGAAATACTAAAGTCAGGATATTCAAATAAAATATTGAAAAATTACGTAATAAAAAAAAGTTTAAATTAAGTTATGATAAAATTATGCGTATTGACTACTCTGAGCGGTCAAATAAAAGGTATAAAAAAAAAATCTACACCAATTGAAATTATATAGTTAATAATACTTAATGTGTATTCATAATACAATAAAACTAGTACATACCAGCAGATAAGCTTTCGGTGTCACCTGAAAATAAAAAAAAAAAAGTATATTTAATTAGGAAACATAATAATTTTAATAATAATAATAGTTGTATACATAATTCTAAATAAGAAATTAAAGAAATAAAAATAAAGTATATAAATCATTATTATATAATAATATACCTTTATATTATATTGCATTTTCGTTTTAAGTATATGACTAAAATAGGCACAAATCTAATACGTGTATTTCATTGGAATTTGATTTTTTCTTTATAAAGGTAACCAAATATCTTAACTGATACAATGAGTTGTTATTTAAGAATACAACAGCATAAAATAGTTATAAAAAAGATACATAGGGATAGCCGAATTCATGAATACTAATAAACGTAAGAGGGTGGCCAGCTTTTAAATAATTTCCATACGTTTCCCAGCGGAGGAAATAACTGCGAAATCTTTTGGATACTTTTTGGATCGTTCTTCCAAGTATTTAACAAATACTTTCGAACAAAACCGTATTTGTTCTCTTTACGAGAACAATGCCCTCCTCCCGCCATAGTCACTATCATCACTAAGTCATATTTTATTTTGATTTTGTCAGCCGGCGGGCGTTTTATTAGTAATACTAAAAATAATAATAATAATAGCAATAATAAACAATTTCATTAGTTTGACGGTGGAAAATACACGAGTTGCACCGCTCAAAACTTTTCAAATATTTCAAGATCTCTTTCGCACGAGCATTGTCTGGGCGATTCCAAACGACTCGTTTGTCTGATGATTTTATCTAGAACAAGCGTATAAGCTCCATCCATGCGTGGGTAAAAAATACGAGCAATGATATTCTTGCCGAGGATATGCCACTAAGCATGATTGTCATCGTTAGTTCTCTCATCACTGAGTACCTACTGACGCACATACACGCACAAGGCCACAAATATTTTCCATAAGTCCGGTGGAATTATTATTACCTATATAATAATTTATGACATTTTCATATTGTGTGGAAACTAATAATTATTGTGTAACACAGTAGTCCTTCAACATATGGTGTTGAGTCGTTGGGGGAAGTAACCTAACCTATATACGTAATAAGTAGGTACTTTTATGATTTTTATAAAATTACCAATTATAATATTTAATCTGCAATCAGTGTATTAAAATTTCGTACATTTGAAGGTGAAATTATTTTATATTTTACAAACAACTGCAAGATCATAATTGTTAATTATTTTATAAGTTAAAAGTTAATAGATAATAATAGTAATAATAAACTCTTGTCTTTCGAGTTAATTATAAGACACGATAATCAATTAATGTCCAAACAAATATTTTGAATAACTGTTTAGTAGTTATTATTAGTTTCTTATAAAGTAAAACGTTGTGGGATCAACTGTTAAGAACAGACATTTCAGCCAAAAGCTAAATTCGAGGTTGAAATACACACACACACACACACACACACCGCCTGTCAGGATCATGTTCATGGTGGACCCGTCGAACATCGTTTATAAAAATCGTTACCGTTTTTAAAACCAGACAGCCCCATCCAACCCGCGTGCCCGGTGACAAGTGTCGAGAAGATATCACAACAGAAAATCCCCCTTCGCTATGTCAGTCGTCAGTCGTCAAGGTCCACGACAGCGTCAAAAAGTAAACACGAGTCCTGCACTACGATCATTAATAGTATTTTTATAATCAATAATACACTAATGGACACCGTACCGAAGAAGTATTTTATAGTATGTATAGGCTACTGTAGTATATATAATCATAGCAACGACGTTTATAATAATAATATATTCTCGGGATAGAAAAACAAAAGCTACGATGACGTCGTTGGATCTGACGGTTTCACCCTTACATCGGCGGATGAGAGGGATGCAACCCACAGTTCATAAAACATCCCGGGTAGTATGAAAACAAAATTAACTTTTCATAACTATCAAAACATTAACGATATTCATTAAATATTTATAGCAATATTAAATAATGTACATTTTTGTTGATATAAACATACTACTTTATTCCAATATAGGTACTTCTATTTATAAAAATGGAATACATATTTTACTGTAAACACAGATAAACGTATTTTCAACTCATACAATAATAATTAAAAAATGTTTTTTTAAAGTAAAATACGTCATTAGCATTTTTAAATTGAACTATTATTTTTTAATTTAAAAATCAATTTACATATTTTATAAGATATTTAAAAAATATAAAAAATAAATGGTCAGAATTTATTTTTCTAGTACAATTACCATAAAATATACTTTTAATAATAAAAACGTTGTTGCTATATTATAATACCTTTGTGATAATAATCATTTTGTTATTGATAAATAGTTACATTATTTAAATATTTTAGGTTCTGAGTAGAGCGATAAATGGATTGATTTTACAATGATGTGTGTTTTTTTTGTGTATGTATACGATTTTAAGTAGAAAAATACTTTGATCTCAAACCTTGAGGATGGTTTTATAATAGAAAATCGGATCAAGTTGGAATTTTTAAAAGGTCAAATTTTAAAATTCTCAGTATTTTTCAAAATAATGAGATAAAACCAAAAAAAAAAAAAAAATAGAGAAAAACGAGAATTTTTACATAAAACTAGTTTTTGATAAAATGGGATTTATTTTTTTTGTTTAATTTTCAAAATATTTTGGCTCTTTTTGTGCTATTTATAGACATCATAAAAATATTTAGATTAATATTTTATTTATTACATATTTATTGTCTATACTGTATTAGGTATTTATAGTAAAATATATTACTTTTATAGCAATATAAATATATCATAAAATATAGCTAATGAAGGCTGACAGACCGTCTTCGCTCAGAATCGATTTTAGTGTTTAACATTGAATTTCAATTTAAAACATTCATTACAATGGTCAGTGATATATTATTCAATTATGAGATAAATTATCGACACCTACTATACAGCAGAGTAGTTACCTACTTTCCCCTTTTTAATTTTACAAATAGTTTAGTTTATACATAATACATTTAGTTGTTTATTATGCTTAGAAAAAATACATCTGTACGAATTTAAATTATAAAATATCCAAATATGCTTTATGGAAACTAAAAAATATACATAAAAAATATATTGACCGCTGATTATTGGGCGGAGAATCTATTATACTGATATACTAATATACTCGGCCAAAACTATATGTATATATTTGTGCATCCAGTATCCTACATTTTTTTACGTGAAAACCTGCACAGTTTACGATTCCAATCTACATCGATTAATGGAGTCTTAAAATTATTTATTAGATAAAATTAGTTTCTTAATTTTACTAATTATAATAATAAATCATTTGTCGTTGTCAGTTAAAACAGAAACATATTTGAGCAATGAATGGACTTTCTTAAATTAACAAGAAGTTGATTATGGTGCATAAAAAATATAATGATTTGTTTAACTATTTGAAAGAAAATAATTCTGAGAAAAATAATAATAATTTATTCGTAATATTTATTTTTTAATATAACACACATTTCCAATAATATCTAAATGAACTATCCGTGTTCTCTATTATTTTTATATAAATAATACTCTGTTTTGCTTGAAATTAATCTTTTAATGAATAAATAGGCTAGGTATATGAAGTTCAGAGTATCATTTATGCTATAAGATGTTTAAGCTTTCTTTGGTCCACATGCAACATAAGCAAAAATAAAACACATTCACTTTAAATAATTTTTATAATTGTTTTATTATTCCCGTAATCTTGGTATAAAATCCCTTATTACCAAAAATTATAGATAATAAAATTGTTGAGTGTTTAACATATTGATTAGTAATTTGTTTATTATTTGAATTGTTGAACCCAGATAATTAATTTCTAAATAAAGATAAAAATAATAGACCGAAAATCTATTTAAATAAATATAAAAATAAACTCTATTAAAACTGTATATTTAATAGATAAAAGATAATCAGAATTTATCTAGATAAAAAGCAGATAAATTTCTAAAAAACAATGATTTAAAATTGTATTTGTTAAAAAAAATGTATTAGGCTTATAATGTGAACATAAAAAATTTGTTTAAAGTGTTTGAAATTTAATTCATTACATCCATAGGCTGTATGAAATCGAGAGATTTATTTTCAACGAAATAATTATTTTTCAGTTATTTATAATTTCTATAGAGTTCGAACATTCCATGTTTCGATCTAATATCGTTCACTTTATTTTAATAATGGCATTTCGGCGTACAGAACGACCTGACTATATTGACTAATAAGTAATTGTTCATATCATAAATTATAAATACTAGCATTTATAGTCAATGGTAATATTAATATTATAATAGAAATCGTTACCGTCTGAGTGTCTGACAGTCGTCATCAACGTAATGGCGACGACATGAATGAAAATGGGTCCTTATACCAGAAACATAAATAATATTAAAACTAATTAAAATAATTTCTACAATGCAAAAAAATAATTAAATAAATTCCAGTAAATGGCTGAAGTTTTCATCTAAGATAGATAACTTGATAACATTTATATTTATATCTAGATAAGACAATAGATAATTATAGATTTATCTATAATAATTAAAAATAAATTTATCTAAATAAGTCTCAACACTGATTATTTGAGTTTAAATTCTACTTTGAAAAAGAAAATGTAAAAATCATAATTATCTATAATTTCTGGATTAGTTGATTTTACTCTTTATTAAATTGCTGGCAGAAAAAAAGTTTTTTGGTTTTATTTTTTTAATTATTAGATTTATTGATTTCAATATGGTATATGATAATGTTTTGTTATGATTCGCAAGACAGTTTTTCTAGAATATTTTATAGGTGAATTGTTTTGGTCTATAAATAGTGTTATCCATTAAACGTAAGAACTCATTATTATAGAATACACAAATGTTTTTGAAATTATTTTACATAAATTTTAATCTTTACAAAATAACATGTTTGGTCATCATATTTTTTTAAAGTTTTTTCTGGTTTGACATACATATATCTAAGTATTTACTTCAAAAACATTCTGCTAAAAAAATGTAAAAAGATTTTGTCTTTAAATCACTCAAAATTATGTAAAAAAAATATTTTTGAAGACGTTTTAGTGTTTTCTGAAGTAATGAGTGTCTTACGCTAAATGGATCGGCCGGTATGGTAGAATATACTTAGTGAATTTCCATATGCCACCGCACAGTTTACGTAAATTTAAGCCTGTGGTCTGTCCCCACAATATTTTGGTCGTGAAACGAAACATTAATATAATATATAACGTCATTGTATATGCAATTCAAATTTTCAGCTACGAGTGGAGGGTGGTAATAGTGAAGTACCGATGTATAGATAATAATATTATGGTCCCATCGCGCGTGTCCCAGGACGTAGTATATGAGGAGGATATATGCGTTAGTATTACGTCGCACATAATATTAGGATTATCATTATTATTAGGATTTATGCGCGTTTCACCTTCGCACGCTAGAAAAGCGATTCTACAATGTTTGTTTTTATTTTTGTTTCTCTCTATCTCTCTCTCTCTCTCTCTCTCTCTCTCTCTCACACACACACACACACACACACACACACTATCTCTCCCTCCTTCTTTCTGTACATATAAACATATCCCTCTATCTCTTTGTCTCTCTCCGTCGTGATGCTTCCTCTCTATCAGAAACGAAAAAGAATTAGTCGCGCGCGCCTAATACGTTTCGACGTTCCCGCGAGAGTCGCGAAAGCAATATCCTCTTCCGGTTCGTCTCCCACCCCCACCCATATCGCATTCGAGTGCGCGCGGACATTATATGACCGGGAAATGCCCAACTCCATAAAGCCTCGCGACGTTCGGATCTTATTTCGCGGGACGCGGGCGGACAAAATGTACGAAGATTAAACACGTCATACCGGCAAAACTGTTTGCAAACCATTTGCACCGGGCCATCGCCGGCGCCGCAACTGTCCCCGGAGGACAGTTATAACTTTCCGGTACCTAAGTGTGTGTGTGTGTGTGTGTGAGGCGTATTAACCACGTGTCACTACGATCACTGACCTAGATGAAAAAAATAAATAAATAAAAATAAGAATAAACTGTGCTGTACTTTGGTGGTCGAAATCGCTAAAAGGTCGGTTTTTTAGAAAGCGAGCGTGGTTATTTCGTAGATACACGCATACGAGAATATACTTTAGTATATACAATTTTTATACATACATGTATATATTATGTAGGTGCCTATACAGCGAGTCGTAAGCGTAATGATATATACATAATATAATTCTCGCGTATCTGTATATATAAATACACGCGGACGAAGATTACGTCACATATACATACGGAAAACACTCGGAATATTTTACGATATATATTTTTGTCATATACGCGTGTACGATACATGTTTAATATGATAATAATATGCGTGTATATTGTATATTATTACGTATAGAGGTAAGGTACTTTAATATATATTATTATTATATTATTCACATTGCCTTTCGTTCGCGCCGTGCGAGCGAGACACTGCCGCTGTCTGCGTTTCCTTCTCCAAATTTCGGTTGGTCGTTTTTCAAACTGCAATATTTCCTTGCAATCGCGAATTTAAAGTTTTCCTTAATAATTACAAATTCCGTCTCGAGGGCGCAAAACAATTAAAACGATTAAACAAACTGCTCGTTCACACAATTATTTCTATTATATGGGACCTGTAAAATATATATTATACAAATTGGTAACGTCCTAGGTTGAATATACTATTTCGGATTCTTAAATTGATTGAATAGTTTACGATTCTAAATAATACGCTTTCGTCTCGCATGTGCGTTTGTACATAATATTATATTGCTTGGTAAAATATACTAATCCAAGAATCGCACATCATCATGTACTTACCTCCATACTACCTATACATTCAAATAAAGCGAACAAGATTAATTCTTTATTATTTGTTTCCGGCGAACCGTGTATTATGTGATGTCAATGTTATTATTGTTCGCGCAGTATTCACATAATATCCCTATTGACTATTACACAACAGGATACTTAATTAAAATATACTATATATATTTGTATAAAATAATATGATAAAAGAAAACAACTGCGATGGGATAAAAGACAAATAAAAAAAAAATAATAATAATATTAAAAGAGTTTTATTTACTCCAGAGTAATACGTCATATACTATGATGCTATTGCTGAAATGTTTTTTTTCGATTGTCTAGTATGAAATAATATTTTATGTCAATATAAAGGTATACTTACATAATATAATTATTCAATCAGAAACACCAAAGCCAATATTTTTCATTTCCATTTTATGAAAACGTTAAATTTAATTCGCAAGAGATTAGACAATATTTAACTTGTCCGAAAATTATTATTTTCACAAAACAAACTTTAAATATTCATATTTCATTGTTTAATTATATAGTTAACTCAACTTAATACATTAAAATCAATACGTTTCTCTAACCTTGGAAGTTTTTAATAATATAAGTTGCATACTAAAAATTAGAATGGACTATATAGAGAATACAGTTATCTTTGGAAATTACATTTTAGAAATCAAACTCATAAATAATAATTTATTTAAATTATTAAAATGAGCCGTAATAATCGCACACTCGGTTTTTGGTAATAAATACACTATTGTTTTGGGTGGAGGGGGGACTTACAGATCTTTTTACTCTCTTTTACACACAAATACACAATAACCAGTAAATTTTAATAATTTAACTTAGGTATATAAAAAAAAAATTGTGGAGAGCTTTAGTGGTGCGCCACTGGACCAAACCCAATGTACAATTTAAGCTTAGCTGATTAGAACAATTTTTAGGAGCATTAAATAAAATAATAAAATTGTTTTGCATAATCTGTATATATATATATACTTGATATAGAAATAATTTTAGAGAGCCAGCCACCTGAATTACAATTTTCTAATTTTTTATTTTTACTTGATCAAACGAATATAACATATATACAAAGTATATTATGTATTTATCACGTATAGCTTTATTTTATTTTGAATCAATAACAGTGACAAAAAAAAAAAAAAAAATTATAATAAAAAAAATGATTTGATTAATTTAAACAATTATTATTTTTTATAACTCACAAACCATATTGGTGAAGGACACTTGTAAGCTGTATTTAAAAGACATTCGTATTTTGTAAATAAAATGTTTTGATTGTAAAATTGTTATACTTTTATAAAAATATTACAATTTTATAATTTATAAATATATTTCTTACCAGGATTATAAACGAATCGTTTTGTGATACTGTAAGGAGTACTTGGAATGATGAGTTCGCAAAAAAATGTTGTACGCAATGGTAATTCGGATTCGGAGAACAATGTCGATACTGTAACATCAAATGCGCCATCGTTCTGATAATCCAATATCTCAATAGGCAAAGAACTGTTTCTAAAAAAAATAATAAAATAATTATATCAAATGCATATTTTCAATTTTAAATCAATCAATGGAAACAATTTATTCGTGATTAAAATCAAATGAATTATTCTGTGTACACTAAAGGCAATAAAGACGTATTTGATTTTATTTTTAATCTCATATTTATCACAAATCAAAGTTAAAATACATTCAACGGACAATACATATTATTTGAAATAATACTAATAAAATCTCTTAAACATATTATATTTAAATTAAATTAATTGTAAATTGCAGACTATTATATATTATATTATAGGTAGATATTTGTAATATAGATAATGCATATAATTTAATAAGAAGATATTAGCTTAGTAGTAGCTATTAGGTAGCTTAGTTGTCTACTTTTTAAGGCGTCAAATATTTATAACAAAAAAAAATATAAATATTAAAATACATTTATTTTAATGTGATCCTAGTCATAAACTTAACTTAACTGTATCATCACTTTGATTTCGTAATTTTGAGGATGAATACGATAACGATTTACAAAAGTCAGACCTTTAGGCGTAAATAACATTATGGATAATGTTTATATACGTTTATTTCAATGAAAAAAAATATGTTTCTATACAATGCGTTCTTATAAATTGTTTTATAGTATCTTTATTATATTTTAACCCCGAGATTGAAACATCTCAACAAAAGCTAAAATTTCAAGGAAAATATATAACAGATGATGCACATTACAAGTGTCTTTTTTCACTCTCTTGGTTTGGTCTTATTGTTCTTAATATAGGAGTTTTGAACTTTTGATTTTTGTTTTCTTACTTTAAGTAAGGCTTTTCGAAAATGTTATTATATTAATAGATCTTTCAACTAATCAGTCCCAACAATCTTGTTACAAATCGCTAGCATCGATATTTTTTTGTTATTTAAATATACTTTTTTTTTTAATAACAAGTAAACCTCTTGGTATTTATATATTTCAATGAGTATACTTATCTTGAATGCAATAAAATAATTGGTGCTTTATTTCTCTTATGTTAATATTATATTTTTATAAAAAAAATAAACGAATTTGTAGAAAATTTAGTACATACATTTTAATTTGTTTAAAAAGAATATGATAAATATTATAATAATATTGTAGATACTTGTGCAATATATTTAACGGTATTGCTCCTCAGTTTTACTAATCGTTAAACATTTTTATGTAACGAAAACAATTAGTATTATACCTAATATAGTAATACCTATAACCTATAGAATGTACGTATACATATGTATTAACAATACATTTGTTTCACTTAACTAGGTTAATAACTAATAGAGTCAAAAACATATTTCTTAAGACAGTTTTGAACTAATTAAAATGTAACAAAACCAAATAAATGAAATAAAAAAAAAACTGTATCTACATATTTTCTTTATTTAAAAATTAATTCAACAAAATTAAATTAATAAAAGTTTTGTTAAAAAATTGTTGAAACAAGATTCAGTCATTTACTAGAGGTCTTCAAATTGCTTTAGAAGTTAGTCGATTAAAACTTTGGTTGTTTTAAAAAGCTTTCAGAATTTCTCAAAAAAATGAATATAAATTTTAAGTTATCACGGAAATTATAAATAACTGAAAACATGATTAATATGTAATAAAATATTATAATAATAGTATTGTTAATATAACAAAATATAACCAAATTATTTCCATTTATCATATAATGCATTGAATAATAATAAAAATAATATTTTTTTATTGTTTAAATTCACGTTTATTAATATTTGACTTTGTAATATGGAACTCAGGGAAAATTGTAATGACATTCATCGTGATCATAAAATGACTTTGGGAATTGGTTAAACCACTCGATTGACAGTGTTTTTTGAGCTCTAAATAAAATATGGTTCATAATAATAGCATTATTATTAGTTTAAGACAAAATAATAACGGTGGAAATAGCGTATAATTATGTAAAAGACGATCAGTCATACAAAAATACATAGCTATTTTTAAGCAAAAAAAACTATGGTTATTATACAATCCATACCTACATAGTTTGAATCCGGCGAATAATAAATTATTATAATAATCCCCGAGAAAACAATATTATAATATAAATTCAATATGTCAATATTCGATAAGAGTAGAACGTGGTTTTTTTTTTTGGTCGATATTATAACTGACGCCTCGGAGAAATTAACATTACGGACCACTACCGTGGTATACTCTATATAAGTATATTACACAGTATAAGAAAAAGTTAATTAGGTAGTAATGGTAATTACGAACGAATAATGGAAGATATATAAAAAAAAAAATGCTTTGAAAGGACCAAATTATTAACGACGGTAAAAATTAAACCTTCAAAACAACGTGCCATTGTTGCGATACCGTACTGAAAGTTGAAACAATGTTTACAAATATTCTAAAATTCATCTAATATAAGAAGTTTTTATTTTTACTCGGCACAGTGGAAACCTGCAAAATATAGAGGGTGCAAAAATTGCTTATTGTAAGTAGTCGTATTTTGCGTCCCTCCACAATAACAGACAACAGAAGTTTGTTGCTGTTGTATGTTTTTGATTTTCTAAACGTATATGATTGGTTACGACAATTTATAAAACGCACAGGGCGTATCTCATCAATATTTGAACTATTGCGGGCTGCTAATGCTATATCTCGGTGAAAACCGAAGACTTAAGCGGTGCATGATTTATTGTCCACCGACTTTTGTCTGGACGTTTCCACTTTTTAGCGGCTGCCTTTTTTTTTCTCCACAAAACGTCTGTACAAGATATAACTGTTGAGTAAATCTCCCCACCCAAAAAAAAAAAAATCCTATACGCGACAAACACTATATAAATGCAGTTTTACAAGTAACTTTTCTTATACATCTTACTCCTTTCCCTAACTCTCGCTTCCTCATCGTGTAAGCATGGACTTTAGTTTGTATTTATTTTTGTATGAAGAATAATGTTATATATGTATACAAGCACTTCAGGATGACTCACTTTAAGTGCGTTTACACACAGATATACAGTTATAGTAGGTAGTTTTATTGTGAAACGATACGCGGGACGCGAGACTGCGAGAGGCTACTATTATGCGGTCCGAACAATAGTTGGTGTTATTTTTAAAATGTAATCGCATACAACAAATTATTGACACTATTATAACCCATAGCAAGGGTAGTACATTTTTCTGACGCTAAATGCCAAAAATTAACTTTTTTTATTTTTTATTTTTTGAGCGTGCCATCAAATTATGAAAAATATTATATATATTGTTTTTTTATTATCAAAAATAAAATAAAATATAAATGTTTTAATTTTAATTTTTTACGTACCCTCAAATTTTTTTTTGCATGCTATGAATTTGCCATTCCTGGCCTATGGGATAAGTTTATTAAAAGTGTCTTAAAACTGTCATTTAAAAAAAAATTGTTTAAACATCAGTATAAAATATTTATTAACAAAATTTAACACTGACCGCTGATTTTAAATAACCTGAAACTAAAATAATAGTAATCTCTAGAGTATTGTCCACAATAAAACTAATTAGGTAAAAATTTTATTTTTTTTTTTTTTTATAATTATAACAATTTTTATAGAGAATTGGAAATCGACTCGATCTACCTATATAGGGATTTGTCGATTTCACCGAAACTAGCTGATTTGGAAAACAATTTTTATTGATTTCACCTTCTACTGTTTATAATATTTTTATATCGGTTTCTCTGGCTAAAACTTGCTGACAAATATTAAATATTAATATACAGGGGGTTTAGTTTATTCTGAATGATGAATCAATTATTATTTTCAAAATATTGACGTTTTAGGAAATATTTTTTTTTCATAATTGAGAGTAATGAAACAAAATTACAATTTATTATTTTTTTCCCATTTTTTATATTTTTTTTAAAGTTTTATCATTTTTTTTTTTTTTTTTTATATATATATTTAAAATAATTTAAGACTGGAATCAATAACTTCTTAATATGAACCATATGGCGGAATTAATAGATAGTGAAATCGATAAGTAGATATTATAAAAAGGAGGCGACGGAGTTGATACTAAATCGGCAGAATCAATATTCCTACTTCTAAGGCAGAAAGAAAATGATTTCATTTTAGATTTGAGCATATTATAAAAATTAAATAGTTTCTAATTATGTTCGTACAATGACTACCATGATCTATTTGTGGTATTAGTTAGTGCAAATAAAATCTAATTGAAATGAGAGAGAATATAAAATTGATTAATGATGTAACTATGTGGTTTATTGTATAATGCTTAATAGCACTAAGTAAAGGGATTTAAATATGAACTAATAATAACACGTCTTTATAACAGCAATGGAGATAATGAGTATATAGGCTAGTACACATAAGATATATTATGAATATAACCATGATATATACAAAGGGTTAGAATAATCATAATAATTATCATCGCTATCAAGTTGATTATGTCATATTAATAAATTGTAATTGTAATAATTATTAACGAAGAAATATTAAGGAAAATAGATATTAATATAGACAAATAAACCCATTAATTACAAATAAAACGAAGGGGGAAATTAATTTATGTACGTTGTATAGTCCTAAGAATCATATGATTTGGATTGATCTGTAGGTATAATATGTTTCTAAAATCACACTCATTATAACTTGAAAATTAAATACAATTATCGAACCATATTAATAATTTTAGATTATTAGAGGAACGACGAATGTGTTAATTTTACAATTATGTAAGTATGTTTTTTTTTTGGAGCAGTAAAATTGGTGAATTTAGTTTTTGGTAGTTAGTAAATCGGATCTAATTAGTTCTTTAAGGAGTAAATAAAAAAAAATTAATTTTCATTCTTTTAAAAATAAATGAGTAATATTAACAATTAACGAAAAACAGTAATTTTTATGCAAATACAGATGACAACAAAAAATTAATAACTGTTGAGGCTTGAAAATTTATTACCAAATATTGATATCAGTATATTCTAAATATGAAAAATGATTTGTCTCTTTTTATGCAATAGTAAAACATTAAAATGTTTCAACTTTTTTTTAATTTTGTTTCAATTTATGTAGAATAAAATTTTCGTTCATGAGTAAAAAAGCTTAAAAACCAAATTTAAGATTTCTTTTAAGTTTATATTAAAGCGGTTAAAAAAAATATCGTAAATACTTGGTCGTAATTTTTTTTAAGTGGCTTAAGTTTAAGTTTTTATGAAATTTGTCAAAATAACTAAAATATTTTAAATCAAATAATAAAAAAATCTTATTTACAGGCACTTTAAATTGTTTGTTACTGTGTATATTCTTAATTATTATACACAATGAAATTTTCGAAAAATACTACGAACATATTCACGCCGCTCTCTGATTACGTACCAGATACTGACGTAGTATTAACTTATAAGTTAATAGGTACCACCTAGTAATATTGTATGAAATAAAATTATATAAATTACTATATATAGCATATGCGATTTATTTTTGACAAAAAGTTCACTCTAGTGTATTACCAATAGAAATAGAAATTACTTATAGCAATATAAGTACATAATAAAATATCGTTAAAAATATAGGCTAACAGATAATATTCATTTAAAATTGTTTTTTATTGAATTCAACTTTAATGAATCTCTAATAGTGACATACTTAATAACAAGATACAGTTAACACCTACCTATTCAATACAGAAGAATGAGTTCCCCGATGTTTAATAACAAGGATTTTGGAAAGGATATCAAAATTTATTAGTTGATAATAATTATTTTTTAAAAATGCCAAGTTGCCAGTAGGTAATAAAATTACATTTCTGGACACTTTGTAATTTTAAAATAATAAATAATAATATAAGTGTAATAGAGTGTTTATAATGCTATTAGATATAATAACTGTTGTGTAATAGTTTTCATTCTATGTTAGTCTTTCTTCACCGCTAAGTAAATACGACTATTCTTTTATATTTTTAATTATTCTGAGATATTTTAATTAGGTAGTTTTACAGTTCGTTTTAAACAAGTTGAATAATTATTTGTACCTGACCTCGGTTCTTAGAAAATTGTAAGTTAAAATGTAATAATTATTTTTTTTTTAAATACATCTATTATAGAATTGGAATATAAAAATACAATTTATTCATAACCTAGATAATCCAAAGTTCTTGTTGAAATATTTTTTCAAATCAAAATCAAAGTTTTTGACAAAAGGAATAATACGATATCAGGATTTTGATTTAGGATTTAATAAAAAAAAAATTATAATTATCTATATTGTGTTTTGTTTTGGAGACTTTGGGTCTTAACTTTTAAAAGCTGTAATAGTTTTAAGAGAAGTTTTTTACTTATACACGCAGTATATACATTATACTTAATATATATATTATAGTAATGGCAGCAAGCTTTACGAAAATTCCTTACTATTACTGAAAAAAGTAATGTTCTTCACAACTTTATAAATGTATAATTTATATAAATTCGGTAGGTATTCAGCAATAACATGACCTCAATTTTATTCTTATTTTTTTTTTTTTTTTTTTTTTTTTTTTTTTTTT
>JACXSJ010002055.1:0-40296 GCA_014851325.1 Pentalonia nigronervosa | reverse complement strand
TTATTCTTATTTAAAAACAGATATTTTATATTAAAACAAAATGTTTATACTTAAAACTGTTTTTTGGTAAAACTAAAACAGTTCGTACATAATATACCTATATTTTCATATATAATTACCTAACCTAACCAATTATTCATTTTTTTCATTTTTTTCGTATGTGTAATTTTCATTGTTTAAAAGATCAAATTAATTCTTATAGGATTTAGCCATTTAGATATTTTGAAGATAGAATACAACAGGTTATTAATCAACACTAACATATTTATATCATAGGTATTACCATAAACATAAACAAAACCATAAGGTATCTAAAGTATAATTTTATTCTAGAATTAAAATTTAACGTATTTATTATATCTATAATTATTTTAGTTTATCTCAGTCACTTTTGGGCTACAACTGGAATCATACATTAAATTCCAATAAGCGACCGTTTTTTATCTACTCTATAAATACGCGTGAATAACAACTGCAGCGATTGCGATTAATAAATTTAAAAAATGCTATAAATTATGTTCACGTTTATTATAGGAAATAATATGCAATTTACCTTTTTTGCGTTCCATTTGTTTCGAGTTTGTACAGTTGCATTTTGGGCATGGGAAATACTCTGGAAATCGTACAAGAAATGTTTACCATATCTTGGTCGTTGGCTTTGGTGCGTTTCATGTGCATATGTTGGCCAGGCGCTGTGAAACAGAAAACAAACATATTAATCTAAAAATTAAATAAGACGATGAGTGTATGTGAATATATCGGTATATATAGGTAGTGTTTCCGTCAACATTTAAATCGTTCAGTTTTTTAAGATACCTCACAGGGACGGTACACCTAACCACTGATTTTTAAAAAAAGGTTTTCAGCTTTTGATTTTCAGGAGTTTCAGCCATTATATTATGCAGTAGGTATACCTGTGCACTCATTTTTGGACTATGCAATTAACAGATAGGTACCAACTATATACATGCCAGGCTGCATAGACACTTTTATTTTCCTAATTTCACCATTTTCTATTGCTAGGCAGAATTTTTGAACCTCGCACCACAATGCTTGGTTGAAATGATAATTGTAATCCGATAGTTTTATGTTCAACAAATTTTAAGTATTAACTATATTTGATTATTTTGTTTTAAAATCGTAAAAAATAATTTTACGAAAAAATTATTGTTTTTTTTTTTTTAAATTGCCGGTAACGTCACGATTTTGTCGATCGTTGGAAATAGCTCAACACTGCACTTTAGCACCCATATTTTTTTCTGCGTCTTATTGGCCTGTCATCAAGACAAGCGTTGGCTGATGTATAAAAGTTAAAATATATTATGAAAACCATAATGCTTATAATATTTAATATGCACGG
Organism: Pentalonia nigronervosa; assembly: GCA_014851325.1. NCBI lineage: Eukaryota > Metazoa > Arthropoda > Insecta > Hemiptera > Aphididae > Pentalonia > Pentalonia nigronervosa. Next base: position 38,936 of record JACXSJ010002055.1, on the reverse strand, counting down.
AGGTAATGTATATTTATTATTTATAACTTCCTACATTATTGGTATGCATAGCAAAAGATGCTTCCTCAACTTCAAATTTCAAATTTTTTTAATTTATTAAAATATTAACTGTGTGTACAGCCTATGAATCCCATGTATAAAAAATACATAAAACATTAATTGTATCTTCTATAAGAAAGAATAAGTGGCATGACGATTAAAATAATTAACCTTTAACATTAGCATCCCTATTAAAAAACTCAAATGGTACCTCTAGAGGATCGTCAGTCATAGAATCATAGACCAAATAATTTTGACTTAAAACATACTTTAATATGATATTTGATTTGAAAATTACCTTTTAAGTAGGTAAAAAATATTGCGAAATTCCCGGGTATACGTCAATTGTGCTAGAAATCACAGGTAAAAAAAAATTTAAGGGATTTAAAAAGGTCATACCTCAATAGCCCTGGACGACATTGTGGTATAAAAAAGGTTATACGAGTACATCAATTGCACCAGACGATATTGAAGTACCAAAAATATTATCATTTAATTATGTGTAAAAGTTGAAAAATAAACAATATAGCATACATTGTGGCTTTGTACATATTATACATTTGCTCTAAAATATTAGATTAATTTTTTCCCACATAATTTCAAACCAATTATTTGAACTAAGACAATTTTGAACAAATTTTAAAATGCATTAATTAATTGTATTTTTTTTATAATTTAGTTGGACTAACTTTTAATATTAACATATTTTGTACATTTCATTAAAATAAAATATCTAAAAATATTATGGAGAATATTTTCCTGGCACAATCGATGTGTTTACCTACTTAATTTGTGATAAATCCACTGGTGCAAAAGATGTATATATTTCAGGTAATCTAGAAAAATTGGCGTGATTGACAAACATCAAAATTCCTGTACCAGTTTATCTACTTGTATTTATATTGTATGCCAAATTTATAAAAACAAGAAATGGATCATTATTATTGCAAATTACTATCGAATACATTCTCAAATATATCATGATATAATATATTATTATCCTATGACCGTGTCAGGAAAACTTAATATAAAAAAAAAAATGTTATTATTTATCTTTTCATATACACGCTCAACGTTAAAATATACAAATTATTATTTGCAGTAAAATTACATAATATTATAAAATATAAAATCCAAAAGAACAAGCGTTGTTTTCATAATATTATAATATATTTCATCATAATTGCAATTGCCTTGTCAACACAATAACTACAGACACGTTCACTGGTTGATCGAATACGTTAATAAAAAATGCATTACTATTAGCCTCAACTTTGGCGGATCACGAGGGCTGGACTCACAACCCCCCCCCCCCCACGCGTTATCGCGGACGGGCCACCGCGATAATATGATCGTTCACGCGTGTGTCGTGGGGTATTTCACAGGGCCGCGTTTATTCTTACTTTTATTATTATTATTATTTTATTTCATTTTTTACATAATCTATCTTGCGAGTATCCGCCGAACTGCACCCGCCGCCGGTAATACGGGGCGGCATCCCGTCGTCACTTATCCATCTACGTCCGATGTGGCTTAAAAAAAATTGTCACCCCCCGCGTTTTACGTAGGTACATAAGCTCATATAACAATTTATGACTATGTATCGTGTGTACAGCAGGCGCGAGTGTGAATGATTCACACGTCAAAAAAGACCATCAATCAAAAATTCGGGAGGAAAGTAACCAAACGTTTTAGCTTGTAATCGAAAACAACACTACCGTGCAGCAGTAGCAGAAGCAGCAGCGACGGCAACAGCGGATACAGCGACTGCTACTACAGCAGCCGCGTCTTTCCCCTCAAAACAAATACAACCATCGTCGTCGTCGTAGTCATTGTTGTCGACTCTGCTGTGTTGTTCATGTATACGCACGTTTCACCACGCTCGCGTCTCCGACCTTTTATATATTATATACGGCTGAAATAACAAGAAATTCCGATCGAATGACCTCTACACACTGTGCCATACACGATATATATGTATGTATACACGGCGCAATGGTAACGTGGTATATGAGCAAGTAAGTCTAATCGAAATCGTAAGATTTCCCGTCAGCGTTAAGAATTCCTGAGCTTCCGACACGATACGCGTGTTTTACCTCTAGGTAGCCACAATGTTTTACCCATACGTATATATAATATAATACACATTTTATTCGGACATTTAATCGGTGCTCGATTCTGGGGCGTGTGTATAATACGCGTCTATCCGTATATATACTGTCAATTTATCATGGATGTTTGCGGGAGAGAGTCGAAAGGTTTAGTTGTAAACTTAGTTGCACATGAAATCTTATTAAAAATCGGTTTCTGAGAGTATACTATAGCCTTATAGGTGGTTTAAATTGGCGCGTCAAAGAAGCACAATAATTCGTTGATCAGAGAAACGTTGTCGTTAAAAATCATTTTAATAAAACTCATATTTATTGTATTGTACTTTGAATCTTTTTGTTTTTAGACATGATCGCGAAATTCATAAAAATTTCGATACGAATATTTGTGACAATTTTTTTATACATAAAACTTTTACAGTACTGTATACGATCAAATAATAAAAAAAAAAAGGTCGGCAAGTAAACACCGGTCTGCTATACAGTAGATATCTAGAAAGTCACTTTTATGGATGTGTTAAATTTGTATTCAATGATATATATCATTGTATACGAAAAACGATTCTGAGTGAAGACGGTCTGTCAGCCTATATAACTAAATGTACCTATTTTAAGATATTATACTATTACTATTAAAATAATTTATTTTATTATTAATAATAACACAATAGGTTGAATTTATTTTTGCAGAAAACATTGCATTTGAAAAATTAATTAAGTGTATAAAATATAATAATATATTTTAAAAGTTTCAAGAACCCTCAAAAATTATTTCTAAATTACAACGAAATAAATAACATCATTATTCTCTATCTAAATATCTAATTTTGTCCAAATTTTAACTAAAAATATCTATAAAAAATTATTTATTTAATACATTTTTTTCATTTTTAGTTACACTATTAAATACTTACAAAAAATCTTGTTTTAAATGTTCAATCTATAACTGCAAAAACTAATAATTTTATAACTTTTTAACTACTAAATAATTTGTAAACATTCGAAATTTTGATGAATTTGGTCAAAATTTGAACTTTAAATGCTTATAAAAAAAAGCGTGCATTTGTATCTTAAATATTTTTAAAACTGCATTTAGAAAAACTTACGAAAAACCTTGCTTTGAATTTTCAATTTTAATTATGAAAACTGAACATTTTGTAAATTTATAATTACAAAATAATTTGCAAATATTCGATATTTTGATGTCCAAATTTTAACTTAATATACTATAAAAAAAATTATATTTTCAATATATAAAACTAAACATTTTATAAATTTTTAACTATAAAACAATTTGCAAATATTTGATGATGAATTTCGGACAAATTTTGATGTATAAATGCTTATATAAAAAATTGTTCTTATATATTTTTATTATTTTTAATCTATTGTTTTAACAATTTATGAAGAGTTTTGTATTAAATTTTCAAAACATGATTTCATTCAACGAAATTTTTTTTATCGATATTTAAAGGAAAAAAAATTGAAAAAAACCAAAAATTTCATAGGTCTACAATTACCTCAAAAATTGTCAAAATATTTTTAATATTTGATGAAATTTTTAAATGTCTACAGTTATTACTTTTTAAATTATATTAAAATAAGTAAATCGTTCTTAGAGAAAACGGGTGAATATCCAATGTCTAATATCAAATGCTCATTAAAAATTGGTTTGACTTTCCGGTAGATTTTTTTTTTAGAAATGTAAAAAAAACTTATAGAGATCCTTGTGTTGAATTTTCAAATCTTAGATTTGAATAGAAAAATTTTTATGAACTTCCTAATCAAAAAAAAAAAAAATATACAATTTCTTGATTTTTACGTATTTTCTCGAAATTTTAACTTTAGACGTTTATAAAAAACTGTCAGAGACTTACGCTAAAATTTTTTTTTAATTTTCACTTATAAAAAGTTATAAAGAACATTATATTAAATATTCAATTTTTTTGATCGATTGATAAAATTTTTATTGATAATAATAAAAAAAATCCGAAAATTGATTATGCCTATAAATAACTCAAAAAAAAAAATCAAAATATATTGAAAATTTTATTATGCATGGGAATTGCTTATATAAACATTTTGTGAAAATTTCATATATCTACTGTGATTACTTTTGATGTGACACCAAAAAACAAAATCTATTGTGTCGAAAATTGGTTTCGCGTAAAAATTTCCGTTTTTCCTTATGAATTCTCTTAAATATTTCAAAAACACAATAATAATAGTAATAATACAGAGAGTCTGTTGATAAATAATATAATGAATATTAAGAGGTAGTTCAATATTTTTCAATTTTAAAAATGTATTTTCTCTACCAATAAAACCAATATTATCTCCTTTTATATTTGGAGCGCCATCAGCTGTTAAACAACTTAAATTTCCCCAATCGAGTTTAAGATCTTGAAGACAATGATCTACTTTTTCAAATATATTGTATACCTACTATGTGTAACAAAATTATATTATTAGATTAATATCGAAATTATTAGAATTTTTATATTTGGTGGCCCGCTCAAAGATAATTGTTTACCAAAATGGCCCGCCGAGGAAAAAAGGTTAGGCATCACTAGTATTACGGGATAAATCTGAAATACACTAGTGTGTCGAATATAAGTTTATTAACATAAGTTACTTTGTTACTTGCGGCTAATTTTATTACAAGTTTATTCTTTAAATTTAAATTATGGTAATATCGGTATAATTAAACATAACAACGATTAACTGAAGTAAAGTGATGTATAACTGAAGTGATAAACTGATAAATAATAAAGTGTATGCTGAAAGTGGATGCACTTTTGACAGAAAAATAAAACGGTCTTTAAGCGTTTGTAAGATATTAAGTGCATTACGTTTTCAATATTTCAATATTAATAAGAAAATAGGGAATAAGTCATAACATATATGGAAATACTCAAAGATATCAATGTCACATTTTTGTATTATTGTTTTCGTCAATTTTTAGTTGGGAATTTAACGAGTAAATGATCCATAGTACTTCAATACGGTATATCGTGCAAGAGTGAAATTAAATTTAAATAATATATTATAATATATTTCATATGAAAACAATACCAATAGAATTTGATACTCTAAATGGGCAAATAAACTATAATAATATTAAATTCATCGTTTTTGAAAATTTATCGAAAACGAATTTTAATAAAGCAGGTACCACAATTTAACGCGAATAAACTCATATAATAAAAAAAAATAGGTAGGTACTTACTCTTCTTTTATATGCCACCCATTTGTCCCCCATTTCCCCAATTATTAAAACGTGAATTTTCATATATACCTATAATAGTATATTATATACATGATCTATACTTCTTTATATATTTTATTGTTGTTTGTTAAATTTTATTATGTTAGTTGTTTTAGAAGAATAATTAAGTCATGAGATAAGTTGTATACAGTTATTTGACTAATTGCATTTGGAAGACGGGTTCAGTATGTACGTGACCGTAAGCCGAAAAGTGTGCACAATTAATTTTATAAGTTTAAAATCGATTACTATGATTGACATCTAGTATAGTGTCCAATTCTTCGAAGAATATGTTCAAATTTTGCAAAGCTGGGTAATTATTGTGTAAAAGTTAAAGTTAAATCAAAAAATTATTTCTAAAGTAACTTTCTAACTTAGCTAGTTGTTTTTTATTTATAATAAATGTCTAACGTATTGAATACATGAAATTATCAAATTGAATGCGTTAAAAACAATAAGTAACTACTAACTAGTTATTTTTATAATTACTGGAAAAATTCCAATGTTCCGTAACACCGGTGACGGTGACTACTAACTGAATAATAATTAATAATTAATTAAATTAGATAGTATTTTGTGATGATAGTAAATTTCTTATCACAATATATATATATTTTTTTTAATACATAGTTTAAACCGAGTAAGAAACACATTTCATTGTGGATGGTATAACTATATTGTTTTGGTGGTATCTCCACAGAAGCGGTAAAATTCTGCCAAACTTTAAAATTTTCCGCTATAGCCGTATTCAAATTAATTAATCAAAAATCATCAATAATTTTAGTTATATGATTATTAATTTAATGTAATACTTAAACACTTTACATTTGAATGAATGGATTTTTAAATTTATATTTTAAAGTTTTAAGTCATAAAAAAAAAACTAACTACTAACTTTAATACCAATCTAAGTTATTTTTTTCACCTAATAATTTCTATTTAACTAAGTTAAACTTTTGGAAAATTTCAGAAACCAACTTAAATTTAAATTTTATTAGTTTTTAGATTAAAGTTACCCAACTGTAAGTAGTTAAAAAAAATTGACAAATGGTCATGAAATGACATGAGTTAACACTCATTGAAAAAATGTACATATTAATACTTGATACATATAACCTTTCCAGCTCTAAATTTCCATTACAAAAAATTATATATTTTATTTACTGTTGGCAGCATGAATATATAAATATTAAATTACTTTTATTAAATTTAATTATTTGTGCAAAAAAAAATGTTTAAACATACCTGTGTTTTGTAACCATACAAAACTATGGGAAAACAAATTTTTTTAATCAATTTTTTTATATAATTATTACTAAAATTAATAAATTTTCTACTTTAAATATTTCTATATTTAATATGTTGATATATTAACTTTATAAATTGTAATTTTTAGCCATTCCAAAACTGACATAAATCAGAGAAAAAATATTTATATTATAAAAGTATTTGAATATGCATTTTAAATATATTTTCACTCATTTATTCGAATTCTTAAGTCTGTAAAAATGGAGAGGCCATATTTCTATAGGGAACTTGTCAATTATTAAGTCGAAAAAATAAAATGAAATAAATATTTTATAATAGATAGAAGCCAGTTATTAATAAGTCGCTGTTTGATTATTTCGATTAGTTAATTATATTGACATTTTGTGGGCATTTCATATAGAAACTTAAAATAAAACTATTTTAATATTTGAAATTTAAATTTATTTCACATATTTATGAGATTGTTAAAAATAAGTTACATAAAAACAAATTAGCTTTATTTAGAATATAATGTTATTAATTACCGAGGGAAGAAAAAATAAATGTGAACGTCTAATGGGAAGCATTAAATAGAATTTGTAATACCAATATGATTGAAATTTGAAGATTGCCTTAAGTTAATATGTACTTTTACATACGACTATAAGAAATATAAACGAATAATAATTATTATAATAAATAAGAAAAATGACAATGATGCTATCATTCTAGTTTATAGACGATAATATTTTACATAATATTATAATAAATTGTAATACATATTGATTGTTAGGAACGAATGGAACTGACGGGCCTTTGTAAAGCTGAGTAGCTAAACACATTGTAACAGTTTGAAAATAAGTGGTTTTTGAACATAATAGTAAAATGAGAGAATAATTTTTTTTTTTTTGAGCTCCGACCGTAAATATATAGGTAAGTACAGAGAGAAAGTACACTCGAGGAAAAATACGAAGCCATGTCAAACATTTTTAAATAAAGAACTTGTATTAGAGTAATAAAAAAAATTGATTATAAGCTCACAACGTGAATTTAAAGGCTTCCCTATTCTTAAATGAAACGAAAATATTCGGAAGAAAATAAGTGAATCGAAAAATATTGTATTTTTGACATTTACGAGCCAACTACTTCCCGCCGTCTGTGTCTGTGATGTACGAAATTTCGAATGTAATCATTATATATAATAATATCGTACTATATAAAGATCTTGTACAGTGAGTTTCAGTAAGTACGTGTCACATCGGCCGATCATTAGCGGTCGCGCAGAATCGAAAAATTCGACTGTAAACCATAAACCAATCATTTTTGATTAATTTCGACGACAGTGCTTGCCGCTCCGTGGCACTGGCACACGCAGGCGTAATCTACCCACACATCGCTATAATAATTTTACTATATACTAATATTATAATAATTGTTTTAAATCGCGTTCGCTCACCGTAAACAATCATCTTCTTGATCATGAAGTCCTCGTCGTTGTACGTGGACACGACGCACTTGTAGTTGCCGGTCAGCTCAATGGTCGGCCGGATGATGTACAAGGCACGGTACTTGGCCAAAGCGTCGTCGGTGGGCGCAGCGAAGCCCAACCGGATGTGATTTTTTAGCGGGCCGATGGCGCGGGGTGGTTGGCCCTGTATCCACTGGTAAGCGGGGCTGGGGCTGTTGTTGAAATACCACGTGATCACCAGCCCCTCGGCCTCCTGAGGCTTCACCTTGTACACGCAGTCCAACACGACGTACTCGGTACCGTTGAGCACCGCGCTCGGCACTCTCTGGTCCGTAATCATAACGCTGTCCACGACCGCTGCATAGACACACACTTTTAACACGATTTCATTATGTTATTTTATTATTAAGATATTTTTAAGAATATTCAAAATGGGCACCGGTGCGATCTACAAGTATTTTAAGTATTTTCCTGCACATGAAATAAGGAAATATGTTTCTTTTTGTGTACAGATAAAGACTTGATGTATTGTCACGGTATGTGTGATGAATGGTAGACATTCAGTTCCGATATCGTTGTCTACGTTGAAATACGTTATTGTGAGTTTTAGTAAAATTGTGGTTTTTATTATGAGTGCTACATTAGGATATCTATATCGAAATATTATTCATGATGAAAAAATTGTATGACATAAATTATACAACTTATAGTATAATTGATACATTGTTTGATGCCAATATCGGAGAATTACGATATGATGCGGTGCGAATTGAAAACTACGCGAGAGCCGATAATAATGATATATAATAATATGATAATTATTGCAAATTATGATGAATTCTTATCAGATAAAAAGGATAAATGTATAGTATAAATAATTTATAATACCTAATAACTATAATAAATGCAGTGTAGATCGCACACTGGATCGGCGTTTTAAAATATCCTAATGCGCAATTTTTGTTTGTAACCACGCGGTTGCTGTAAATTAAATTTTAATCCCCCAAAAATAGATATATTAGTTGTAGTTACCCCATAAATATAATATAAACACGGAGATATTATATACGTTGTAATCAAGTGTGATGGTAGTTAAGTCTCGGGTTCACAACTACATCTACAACTGTCGTATAATTGTGTGCCTTTTATCGTAAACTGATTAACTGTTTAATCGTGGAGTCATTGAATCATTCAAAACCACAATCAACCGGGAAATTTACAGAATTGGGTCGAGCTCAACTTTGGATACGACACGACATGATATACGATATATCTGTGAACCTGGCTTTAGACTTTAGAGCATATTGCATAACATGCAATTCAAATGGTGGTATCCTAACCACTAATAATATTAAATAATAATAACGATATAGAATAATAACTTTAAAACACAATAATAAGAATATTACTATATTCAATTCATTAATAATAAAAATGGTGGCCAAGTAAGTATACCGTTAGTTACTTTAAATGGACGATTCAATGATACAAACGCAAAAAAGATATTAGGCGATAACGGCCTGTCAGTAGTCTAAATTACTAAGTATATCTTATGATATTATCGCTATTAAAGTAATTTATTTTACTATAAGTAAGTTATACAGTAAGTTGAATTATTTTTTTCCAAAAACATTGCTTTTTGAAATGCCATTGTGTATTTGTGTGTATAAAATATAATAATATACTATAAAAGTTTCAAGTACCCACAAATATTTTTAAATTATATAAAAATGACTAGCATCATTATACTTTGTTTAAATATTATGTCATTTCGTCCAAACTTGAACTTCAAATGTCTATAAAGATAAATTGTGATAATATATTTTTAAATTTTTTGGTTACAATATTAAATATTTATAAAAAACCTTGTTTTAAAATTTCAGTCTTTAGCTATAAAAATTGAGCATTCTATAAATTTTAAACTACAAAATAATTTGCAAATTTTCGTGATTTCTAAGAATTTTATTAAAATTTGAACTTCAAATACTTATAAAAAAAATAAATGCCTAAATATGTTTAATGTTTTTAAACTTCTATTATAACAACCTTTAAGGAACTTTGTATTACATTTTCAGTAATTCTAACACAGCAAAAATTTGTTATCGACAATAATTGAAAAAATCAAAAATTTCTCATTCTTTTAAATAGCTCAAAAATAATCAAAATATTTTAAAAATGTCATCTTGTACAAAAATAATAAAATAAACATTTAGTGAACATTTTAAGTGTATCTATGGTTATTTGTTGTTGAATTACAACAAAACAATAATAATATGGTTCGACGAGAAATCGTTAATTTACACGTGAATATCCAATGTTGTAAAAATTTGAACTTCAAACTCTTATTAAATTTTTTTTTCAAAAATCGAAGCAATTTTACTGCTCCAAAAGATGTTGACAGACAAAAAAAAACAGTCATCATTATAAAATCAATACATTCTTCACTTCACTCTGAATCTAAAAAAAGGAAATAATTTTGGAATTATTTGAATTTAAATTTATTGAATAAATATCATAAACCTATCCCATAACCGCATATAAGTATATAAACATCAACCATTATGGTAACTAAAATAAAACTCTTCAATCATAGTATACTATTCACTGGTGTATATTAGATATAGAGATGTCCCATTCCATGGTAATTGTATCGAGTATTAACAACTTTTTTTTAAATTATGTTTATTTCAGATACCTAGGTACATATTGCTGCTGTTAGGGTAGCACGTTTTGTCGCTCATTTATTATAATTCGGCTAACAGTCGTCATGTGGGTGTAGTATAACTGATTTTTGAATCGTATTTAAATATTTTTTGCCACTTTGCACTACATTACTATTCTATGCTTTAAAATTGCTTTTAAAAAGTTTTGTTTATCAATATTATTCCAAAGTTAAAAGTTATGAACGAAAGTTGCTGTAAAACACGGCCTTGAAAGTATATGTATCAAAAACGTCGTGTTATGTGTACGGCGGTGGTTTTATTGTATATATTTCATAATTCATCGTTTTCATCATTATTAATTGATTGACGATAATTGCGCCCGTATCTCGTACGCAAGAAAATCATTAAGTTGTCTTAACTTAGAAAACAATTATCGTGAAAGCTTTTTTTTACCGACTTTTGTAAACACGTGACGAATTGTCTACCAATCTTTAGACATCGTTGCTCGTGTAGGTGCGTATATGACCTATCCTCAATCTATCACCGTACACACAATTAATTATTATATTATTATTAGTTAATAATCAGTATAATATTATGTATAATGTGTAATGTGTAAAATCATGACATACAGGTACTTTGACAACGTATTTAAAATGGTTGCATAATCAGTAGCAAATTTAGGCATTATAATTTATAATCCGCAGGTCAGTATTTTACTGGCGCCCTTCCTTCATAGAAATGACGAATCTTAGAGATTTGAAACATTTTGTCAATTCACCAATCACCATTGCGTTATTTATGTTCATTATTATTTTCTACGCACAATAAAATTTTTAAAATATTTATACTAACTTTAAGCTATTTATTATATATATTGCGGTACATCGGTTTCAGTAGACTTATAAGTTTAATGTTTATAACAATATTACGCAATCTAATACTATAATAATTAATATTTAATAGTACTAAGTAATATATTCGTCAATTTTTTTTAAAATTAGTTCAAATTCAACCAACTTATTATATTGCTAATAAAAAAAAATTAATGACATAATAATAAAATAATATAAATTTAGTTATAGATAAAACACATAGAAACATAAGAGGTTGACATACCATTTTCGTTCAGAATCGTTTTTTGTAGGTATATAATGATTTAATATAGTGGTAGGTATATAATGGTTAACGACAATTGCAGTGAACTATTCAATGACGAGAATACGAAATACTCTCAAAATCAATAAGTTTCATCACTAAACAAATATTTACATAATCACCGCTTATAATATTTTGATCGCTAGGTAGATATTTAAATTTTACCATCTCCAAAATTTGGGACCTGGGGCAATCGTTCAATCGCTCCAATCCCCCCACCCCCTAAATGTGCCACTACTTGTAATTAATTATAATAACATTGATAATTTATGATAATATTTACCAAGAACAAGGTATGTGATATGTATGCTAATGAATAGTATGTAAGTACTACTACACTGGCAAAATATTAAATGCACCGCCTCATTACGTAATTTCTAAACTCTCCTTTACCTAACTCTAACTTATAATCGAATTTCACAAATTATTCATTCGGTTATACCATACCACTACAACACACCCTTCAACTATATCGACATAATTTTAACTACTCAAATTACCTTTAAATTAGTATATTTAAAAGGACTGGGAACCAAGGAAAGACATAATGTCTTTCTAGCTAAGTACCTAACAACATTAATTCACAACTTATTTCCCTTATCATTTAATCAGTTATCACTCATCGATTAAAAATATGATTTTATGCTGTTAATAAGTTACGGAAAAATTTTGAATTTCACCTGTACATCATATCTAGCATGTGTTTATTACATCGGATCGATATCTATATGACTATATCGATAACGTATTACAATAACGTGTGCAAATAACATATTCCAGTGATATTATTTAGAAAACCAGACCACGTATAAGGTACATTTATCTTAGAAGCGAAAGAAAAATGTTGGTGCTTGCATAACTTGATAGCTTAAGGACTCAAAACATGAAAGGGTAGGGGAGAAAAGGATTGTCTAATAATAAATCGACTCGTTTCATAGACAGCGAAAAAATAGGCCTGGAAGGGGTGGCTGCGTTGATATACCTTTGAATTTTCAAATCTACGCATGTGTCATGATATTATAGAGTCGAACCGATGTATTCAAAGCGGAATCCTATATATGTACATAATAAACAACACGAAAAACAAAACGAGTTTATGTGTGAAGACATAATGTGTTATCCTTTCACAAATAAAGCACGCGTGTATGAGAGAGAAATAAAAATTAATATTTCTTTAATCTAGAACTCAACACAACAACCACTAGTATAACAACCACCATAACCACCACCGCAAAACTCTTACCCGTCATTCATGCTTTGAGTTTGCACCTACCGTGGATTTAAATTCCATTTCCATTTCCATATATTATATTTAAATATATCGTTTTTTATGTATTTTTTTTTTTTTTGTATAAATATCAACATAATTGCTTTCTTCCAGTAGTGAACTTTCGTCGTATTTATACCTTATCGTTTCCGTCATCGGATATGCGGGAATACCGATAATGGATTGTTTCGTTTTGTCGAAAAATAATAAATAAGTAATTCCACCGCGCCCGACAGGCTTGTGGGGATAAAATGAGAAGTTTTTCAATGTAAAAATTTCGCGGGCATATAAACATTGTATATCGCTAAGACTTTGAAGCACCAAAAATCACCCCTTGATCCAGAAAAACACTTAATTAGTTGCACATAAACTGACTTGAATTAACGATGACAGTAGCAGTGAAGGCAATAGTCCCTTACTTCAAAGTTTAATCGACAACTTTCACCGGAATGTTTATCAGTTATTTTTCAATACTGTTTGTTTGCAAACACATCCTCCACCGCGCACACGTATCTTAATTAAAATCGAACACCCTGTGATGTCCGGGGTTATGATGGATCCGAAATGATGGAATTAATACCACTTGAAAACAGTGGACTTTAAGTTATTCCATATTCTATACGTACATGTTCGTAATATTCTACCTATTTGGTACTTATAATCTGCATAATACGTTTATAATAATATATCTGAGGGCTGGGGGTATTTCAAATGTTGATACCGGTATTTACGATATTACCATTTTAGGCGAATTTAGATGTATTTCCTACCCAGAAAAATTTAACATAAATTTTGAAAATTATGTTTGTAATTAATCGTTATTGTTTAAAAAAGTCACAAATTATTTTGTAATATGATGGGGGGAAGTTTTTATAAAAATAAAAAGGTTCTAGTTCTACAAGCAGTTCGAGATATCAGATAACAGATATTATTATGATTATATAAAAATAATAAATGCAGATGTACGGTATTTTCGGTAACGATGGTAATTATCTAAAATACCGAAAATACTGCCAGTTCAAATATATCTATACATTTCTATAATAAATTGTTTATCAAATTATTCACTAACCAAAACAATATTTAATATATAATATGTACTATGAAAAATATTTGGAAAAACGTAATAATTAATAATAAAAACGTAATAATTTAAAATACAGGCAATGTCTATCACCATATAAAGGTATGACAATAATTATATGATGCAATTTCCAAATATTGTTTAGAATACCTACCTACCGAATATAAAATACGAAAAATTATAATTTATAATTAAAGAACTTTAACTGACTATAATATAATAATATATTATTTACAAAGCGTGTATTGTATTAATACCATCTGACAAAATCTTATCAATTTTATCCATTGTCGTTTCGTAATGAATAGAACACACGTGTTTATCACCAATTCTGCACTTTTAGACATACACAATAGTATCCACTTATTTAACTTATTTCCAATATTTAAAGTTTATCTTTTTTCGTCTTGTAGCAAGTATTACTCATACTTATCGCCGACTACACAATGCATGTCACTCTGTGAATAAATTCACCTAGACATCCCATTTCCGTTATTTCTTTTCTTCATCCCTATGCTTTTATTCTAAGTCTGTGGAGTATTTTTTTACTTCGTCTTCGAAAAGGATTATCTTACCAAGACGACAAGTAAACATTTAAACCAAACATTTAAACGGAAATACAATTAAAATTCTCTTTTAAATGAATATTATGCGCAGTTAAAAAGCGCATCGATTTTATTATTATATTTTATTTTAAGTTGTAAACATTAAATGTTTAGTTTGAGTTGAAGTCATAGGTATAGTAACAGTATTCGGTAAGCGTATACCGGTAAACTTTAGAAATTTAAACACACACTAAAAATTAACAATTTATCACTACTTTTGAGATTTGACTATAAAGACTATAAAATCCTTCATGTTTTTAAAGAACCATGAACGCTGTCGTAAAACAACTTCTTTAAGTTATAAGAAATTGTTACTTACGCTAGAAAGTAGGTAAATTTTTTTTTATATTATTTAATAAAAATTACTTTCGATGATTGATGTTATCAGAATTTAATACTTATTGTCATGAAAAAAATATACTTTTCCTCAAAACACCACCAAATAACCCATCAAAAAAAAAAATTATTAATCCCTTCTAAATATTCATATTTTATTATTAGAAAATTAGGAATAATCAGAATACCTTTATCAAATCTTTGATAGACAGTTAATTAATAAAAATATAAAATATCAAAAACAAAATTGTTGTAAATTTTTCGTAAATATTTTTTTCTTATATATTTATAATTTATATGTTATAAACTTATTACTTATATATATATTTGAACAATGCAATATCTTATATCCGTAGAAAATATTACAAAATGCGTATTTAAATGTATATTATTATTCTCGTTGGATCCGCATTTGATCATTATTCTACACCAGTAAACAAATTGCCTGTCTAAAAAGTTCATTTCAAGTTGATGTCAAGATCTTAGGGAAATTATATCGTATTACAATTTAAAGACTATTATTATGTATGTTTTCGAAGGAATCTCATGTCAAATACGTATTTCATTTGCAAATGTTTGCAATCATTTATAGCAGCGTTTCTCAACCTGTGATACGCGGAAAGCTCACAGGTGGTACGCGAAGAAAATCTCCTTTTATAAAAACAATTGGAATGAACCATTTTGTTGGCATTAAATATTATTTGATTTATTTGATATTAGCTGATCTTATAATATATCGACGACGTATTTATAACCCGAGACAAGTGTGGTTCTTTTTGTGCATTAAATTTTTATATTGTTATAATTTTGTAGTTCCTAGTAAAATAAAATTCAATTCCATACGTCATGTAAAACAACGTATACGTTTTTAATGAGCAAAAAAAGGCTATTATTAACCGGTGATTTATGGTAATGTTTTGCAATATTAATATTTTATAATTACTTATTCGTTGAGCGTTGAATGTAAATATCTATACAATATTCAAGAGTTTTTATCAATATTTTTAATAAAATAAAGCATTGGCATTTAAAATTTTAAATCAAAAATTTATTTGTTAACCATTACATACAATTTTTCATAAAAATAAAATAAAGAAAAATGTTTCAGCGAACGATGTAAAATAAATATTATATTATATATTTTTACCTACGCGTTTATATGACTCAACAAATGTGACATAAGCTCGCAGAAATATTTTTCTTAACCCAAATTAACTTTGAATAATGTGTTAGCTTTCTGATTTAGATTTACGACTTAAAACAACGAAATGGCTAAATAATAAATATCTCCACGGTCCCTTTGAAATTATCCCTAGAGATCGTTCTCATCCACGTCACCCCTATCCAGAAAAAAACTGTTTATTATTCGACGCGAACGATCGTGAGTTTTTCATCTTTATCCTTGGCAAAAAACTTTGCACCATATTCGTTTAAAATTGTGTAGCGTTTATGAAATCTTTCGGCTTAAAAAAGGAAAAAAAAGAAACGTGTACCTATTTTATTCTCTAGATGCACTTCAATGTGGCGCAGTATTATTAAACCTTCGTGTACACATATACATTCGTTCTTATACGGTTCAAAGGCGTGTCAATGTCTTTTACATTTTTAATAATTTGTCGCGCGCAAAGATTTAAAAACTCTCGTGCGCTCGATGCGCGTATATAGATAACACCTATTATATAACAATATTTGTTTTTTCCCCAAACCGTACCGACCATGCATCGAGATAAGGTGTAAACCCGTGTCAAACTGTTATACAATTTTGCGATTATATTACGTAAAAATACGTTGTCGTATAGTGTTCATATGCACACTCACGAAAATGGTATGCGGACGAACCAGAAAATGAGACGAGTTTGCGGTATAATGACGGCTATACCACGGTAATCATTATTAATTTCATAGATATTTAAACGGTGAATGATGGGAGGGGAAGCGATGTTTTAAACAAAATATTTAGATCGACTTCTTACCGTCGAGCGCAATCGTGCACGAATAGAACCAGGAATACAGGCCCAGGAGCAGTTTGGTGGTCACCGGTGGCCAGACCATGGCTGCAATCGGCGTCCTCGGGCGGTCCAGTGGCCGCGGCGGCGGCGAAGATGATGCTCTCCGGAGTCCGGACAAGAGTGGCGGCCGGCGGCTTGTCTCGCTCGGCTTCGGCGGCGGTGGCGATGTGTGCGTAATGTGGCTGTCGACGGCGACCGAGTGCGTCGTCGGCGTCGGTGGCGTCGACTGCCGTCGTAGGCTGATGCAACGACGACGGCGGTGGCGGCGGAGGGATGGGATCCCGTTGCCGCCGCCGCCGCCGCTGCCGCCGGTTCGGTCCGGTGTCCACGTGGTGCGCGCCGCCCGAAATACGCCACACTCGCCGTCACCACCGTCGACGGTCGCCGCACACCTTGTGTGTTTACAACCCTCCATCCCCCCTCAGTCCGCGAACGACATATACACACGCGTCTGCGAAACGAGAATAAAGTTGAAATTTGATAGAGTTACTAAGCACCTACATATTTTTATTATTGAGTTCAGTTTCGAAGTGTTAAAAAATAGTGCACATCGAATACTACAATTCATTCGAGTAACTATAATATATTATTATTAAGGTAAACACTAATTATTATAATACGGAAAACACGGTTTTAGCCGCTACATGAGATTGTGTCCTATGTCTATGAGTTCAAGACTGGCCAACTAATTATTTCATATTATTGTTTCAACCGAAACATCAGTGATAATTATTTTTAAATATAATTAATTCAAAAAAAAATTTCTCATCAAATGAAACTCTGTCCCTCGCAGCATACGACGGTACACCGCGTGTTTTAATGTCGCCTATACCCTATAGTAAAGGTATGTGCTTTGTTCGTCGCATAATACTATAGCAGTAGGTACCTTATTGGGGTTTTGATGCAGCCTTCCGGTACCTACTCCCCTTCTTGTGTATATTCTTGTATATGGTCGATTGTACTTTTTGTTTTACGACTGTTGAAGCGGAAATATGACGACTGGCCGAGGTATTGGTTCGCACCAACCACCTAGGGTGCCGTTTGACATTCAATGGTTTTCTTGAAAACACCGAACATCCATAAAATTAAAAAAACAATATATGGAAATGTCTTTATTTACGCCAAAATCAAAACCTGGGAAAATAGCACCCGCAAATACTGCCCAATTTACACCACTACCGCAAATAAAAAAAAGTTTGCTTTATTATCGATAAGTTAGTATGTCAGTTTTAAGAAGTAGGCCATTTTAATAATGGAAATATATATACTGAAATTATTTATTTTAAGATCTGAGCAAAGAATAGCTTTTGGTTTTTCAATAATAAAAAATTAGAAATTTTTTTTTATAAAGTTCTTTTTGATGGCAGTCTGGAATAACTTAATACATTATTTACAGCCACATTAATTAGATTAATTCGTAATATATTGTATACTATCAGTTATGCGCTTATTTTTTGACTCTAATTTCCAATAAAATGTTGACCATTTTAGTTAAATTAAACTTCAATCAAAATTAAATAATTTAATTAAATAAATGCCATTTTATTAATTAAAATAAATTATATATATATATATATATATATATATATATATATAACACGGATTAAAAGCCACTCAACTAGCATTAATCTTTAAGCTAAGTACTGAATTTTGATTTTCGTTACATTAGTTTACTGCAAAACCTTTAAATATCGAACATCTCTGTCAGTAAAATTTTGTCCACTATTCATTAGTGTCTGCTATTCAAAGGGTTCAGTTAGAAAAAAGTTTACAGCGTGTTCAAAAAAAAAAACCTTTGCTTTGCTATTTTGAGGTGCCCATTATTAAGATGACTGTCTTTTATAAGTTAAAAATACAAGTTGAAAATTATAAAATTTGATTTGAGTCTATTAAATTATGCAATACATGTTGCCATCAGTATAAAAAATTGTAAAGTTTATTTGTATGGCTTCTCCTTTAAAACATTTTTAATTATGCTGCTTTTACTCCTTCACGTTGTCAACAATGTGAGATATTGTTAATCTCAAGTAGGTACTTGCCAAATCTGATACCTATTTTTGTATACACGTTACGATGATACTCAAAGGACTTCAAAAATAACAATTACTCTGCAGTGGGGATGATAGCGTATTGGCGCTAATTTGAAGTTTAAAAACTTTCAGTGATTACCATGACTTTACTCTCAAATTACAGTCGATTGAACAGTGCCACATACAATATAACTGTACCTTAAGTCTTTTAAATTATTACCAGTGGTGTAGATTTTTAAAATTATCCAATTTTTTTTTTTATTACATTAGCAACTAGGTCTTAGAGGCGCGGATTTAACTAGTATAATATATACCAGATACAAATGTACAATAAAATATAACTTAATAGTATAAAAACCAATAATAATAATATTCTTTGTACCAGGCTATAATGGAATATGTATGTTTTTTAATAAAATGACAAGATAGGTATAGCACAATTTATTGAAAAAAATAAAACCATTTCGTTGTAATTGGTTTATGCACATTTATGGTTTTGAATAAAATGACCCTTTAATCAATTTTATTTGACCGTCATTTTGTTCTATGTCCATAGACTTATAGGAAAACATTAAATAAATATATACCACGTATAGATTTGCTGTGATAAACTGATAAATTAGGTATATAAAATATCCGACAGTTATATACATATTTTATACTATAAAACTGAATTAGCAAATACTTAATTGTCTATACTTTATATTTTATGGAAATATCGTGTAGAAAATTGTATAGCATAATATATAAATATTATTATATTGTATTAATAATTTGAGTACATAACAAAGCGCAATCATAAACTGTAACTAATACAACAATATTTATTTTTCCATAAAATTATATTTTGAGTAATTATAGCCCTCCGTGTGTTCCAACACTTCATAAATATGGACTGAAGATAAAAAATCATGGAAAAATTAATTTAAACTATTCAAAGAATCGTTAGAATTTTTTAAGGGCATCTGGTGTATAGGTTTATTTACCTTAAGTGCGCGTATGTTTAATGCAACTTATAAACACACGCGCCTGATACAAAAATGTAGTTGTGGTTAAAATAGTGAATGACAAATTGTGTTCTTTGTTATAACCTAATTAATAGTGTTTAGTTTCAAGTCATTAACTAGTTTGATTAAATTTGTCAATACTTAATACTTATTAGTTCTTAATTATTATTATATTTAGTGTCAAACATCGATCAGTCATCGTAACTCGTAGTAATTGGGTAAAATTATATAGACAAATTAAAAATAACTATTACATTTAATTCAAATCATCCGTTTATGATACTGAAATTTGATATTTCATATTATATTTTTCTAATTTTATTTCAATAACATCATATTTTCGATAGTAAAGATATTGCTATTTATAATTTAAATAATAAAATGTTGATATTATTATCATTGGTTTATTGCTAACAGTTGATAAAAGTATTCACTAATAATGTTCAGCATTATGATTTGTGATTAGCGTTTGAACTGCGTTATCATCAGTGTCTATTCACGTTTAGTAAAATTATTTTTTTTTTGTTTAAAAAATCTGTATATGAGTGGTTAACCAAAACTTTAGTAGTTGATAACCGGTTATAAAAACCGAAGACTTTTATTTTAATTATTAAAACCGGAGAGCAAAACCGTTAAGATAAAAAATCGGGTTTTAAAAATCGAAACCAAAACTGTAAAATTTGTTTTTGGTTTTCGTCCCTGCTATATACAGATGCTTTCAATTTGTTTATTAAATGTAAATTGGGGAGGTATGGTTATACGTATACCACGAGGCGCGGATTAAGATAATATTAAGAACACACAACAAGTATTTGTTACCAACAAATTACTGTTTTTAAAATGTTCTTCTCTCGACACACAATGCAAATAAGTAAATATTTGAACAATCATATAACTTTATTACTTTTAAGTTATTACTTTCGGTCATTCTGTAGAAATAATATACATAAATATTCACTATTCAGATAGTAAAAGTATAAGACTATCAGTTCAAATTGTGTATGATTTATCTTATACAGTGAAACTTCGGTATCTCGAAGTCGTAAAGGACCAAAAAAAAAAATTCGACATATCGAAACTTCAAGTTAGCGAAGGAATTTAAAACATAAATAAAATTTGAAATAAAAATGATCGAGACTGAAAAATACGGAAACTTCGAGATACCGAGGTTTCACTGTATTAATAATTATAATTACTAGTAAAAATTATTAAAGATACAACTTATAAATCTAATTTGGTTATGGCATGATTTTTAACTTATATATGTATTCGTAATTAAGTAGTATCAACTTTTAGTGCTTTCATTTTAATATCATTGTTATGTTATACATTATAGTACATTGGTACTGTATAATATTTAAATCACTTAATCGGCAATATTCAACAAAAGTCACAACGACTTTTTAAGATTCAAACTCCCAGGAATATAATATAAACTAAAATAAATATATACGTGTATCTACCTAGGCATATCATAATAAAGAAAAACTCAGTACCACCTAAACTGTGTTGCATTTTGTTTGTATTAACAGCAAAAACAGAACGTTTGTAAATTTTTATAAAATTTCATATTGTCATTGATTTGTTATTTGCTTTAATTTATATCAACAGTCAATATTTATGATATGTTTATAAAATGTATAGTTAACAATAATAATTGTACAAAACATATGTATATTATTATATAAATAAAGTTTATATAAAATGTTTTGTCAAATTTTAAATTCAAAATTTTTATTTTTGAAGAAACGTATTCACGTTTAAGTAAAATTTATTAAACTACAAATAGAATATAAAACCAAATTGTTAGTATTAAATAATCCATGCAAAACTCATCCAAATGATAAATATTATAACTCGTGACCTTGTTAGGCTTTTGTATATTCTGGTCAAATATATAAAAATTAAAATAATAATTTTTGTCATTCGTACGATCAGAATGAATTATTTACATTTTATGAATTTCTAAATAACAGTGAAGGGAATATTGAAGAGTTTCTTAGAAAACTTATTTATCATAATGAGTAATGACAGTGCGACGCAGACGGTACGTGAGATAATTTGTTGAGAAGGGTAGCGGTCTTCCGGGAATTATAGAATCGACGAAGAGTGTAAACTATTATTAATCATTTTCTTTCACTAACATTTTTTTTTTTAATTTCAATAGTTCAAAAGCCAACATCTAATGAGTAAAATTACAATATTTAAGATCATTGTAACAATAAAAATTAAAATCTTAATTTAGATAATGTGTAAAATACAAATATTAAATTCAATTAGTTTTATAATATTTGTAGTACCTCCACTGGGAGGCTTCTACGCTCTGTTATATTTATCTTGTTACTATCTATTACTTCCTCAATTGTTCTTATTGTTCTTTTTTTTTGAAACAGATTGAATAAAACATTTATTAAACAAAAAAAAAAAATTAGTTTTATAATAAACCATTTAAATATTACTTTAAATTATGTGATTTACAAAATTTAAATCATTTAATAATTTGCAACGAAGATCTTTTTAATTACAATTTTAACTAATAATATATTATAAATAGTATTAATATATGTATTATAATGTATGTAATTTATGCTCAATTGATGAATATATCCTTACGAATGTGAAAACATTTTAATAGGTCATCTCCAAGATGCTAGTAAAAAAAATTATTTAAAAAAATCACCAGATAATAATAGGTATAATATGATATAGTATTTTATATTCTTTCATTGTATTATGTATACTATCTTTATGTTAAATTTAATTAAACTTTACAGT
The DNA here is from genome assembly GCA_014851325.1 of Pentalonia nigronervosa. Lineage (NCBI taxonomy): Eukaryota > Metazoa > Arthropoda > Insecta > Hemiptera > Aphididae > Pentalonia > Pentalonia nigronervosa. The sequence goes on along the minus strand of JACXSJ010002055.1, from coordinate 15,871 downwards.
TCGATTTATTAAAAATATTTATATTACAACAATATTACTGCAATATTACCTGAAAATGATATTAAATCTACAAGAACGGTTAATGTTTATATTACTGTTCATATTTATTATTTTCCGAAACACAAAATTTAGTCTATAGGCTTATAGTTAATTATTTCATATAAGTAAGCAATACAGTACAAAACCATTGTACTTTTGTTTAATTCTATGCAATTCACGATGTTTTTCCTTTTTTAATAATGACAATATAGATATTGTTGTGGGACCAGTAGTAGTGTAATAATAATATGGTAGGTAATAAAGTTGTTAAAAATGTGTGACGCTTGGAAATAATATTTCTTTTATTTAGACATGGTATAATAATAATATGTGGGCTTGTATTACGGACCGACTAAAATGCATTTTTGCTACCCTCTTATATTTTAGGGTTAGGCTTAATTGAACTTTCCCTTGCACTATAAGACTAGATATACAAGCTACCCAAGTATATATCTACCCTATTGTCGGCCCGTTCTACGAGATTTTTAGATTTATATCGAGTTGTTATTATATTTTTTCTGCAGCAGCGTTCCCTACTGGGCCGGCATATGGCCACGTCCTACGAGTTAATTTTGTTTCGCAATCAAAAGTGACGGCGGCGTTATAAATCGTACGCATGAGCTCGACGGGAAGGGTTCCCATACACAGCAGCCATTCGGACGGCGCAAGACTTCGACAATGACGCCGCGCGTACAAATGCATTCAACTTAGGGTCGCGGCAATGTCTTCTTTTCAACTTACTCCGATAAAATCCAAAAGATACTACTATGCCCCCTCGAAAAGATTAAAAAAAAAACCCATCGTATAATAAGGTCTCAATATTTTGATGATGAGGGCACATATAATATAATATACATATAGATGTATATACGCGTATATAATATGCATACACAGCTGAATAATGGGGTGCAATCAGTATGCAACCACAAAAAAGCTGACAACGGCTTTATAACCTTATACCTATACACGTATATTCAAAATAGTACATTAAAAACGCGTAAATAAGTCATATGATCACGTTCGATTCGTATTGATCTATCCTTATAATATGTTCATACTTCCAACGCGTTAACTTATTTTTTTTCAACTAGAACACATGCAGTACAACTTTTTATTTTTTAACAATTCAAAAATCGATTACAAAACAACATATACGTTTTAATATGTTTTCAGATTAAAAATATGGGAAATTAATTTTATCCAACTGGCGATAATATTTTGAAACATAAAATATTATCAATTATCATGACACGGAGGATATATAAAAGAAGTATAGAATAATAGAAGTATACAGTACCACATACAAATCATTTTGATCAACGTTATGATCGATCAGTTTTTCTATTTACCTATTCAATTGTAATATTTTTTTAAACATAATAACGATGATGTGTATAAGCGTATTATATTTCACTTTACACTTTCTGTGAATATTCAAAAACTCTTAATAACTTTTTTTACATAATTCAATTGTTTTTGTTTATACATACCTAGTTTAAAATAATATAAAACCTATTTCCTTTCAAATTTTGTGACACTCATTTTTCCGTATTGTTAGTACAAAGTCCTTTAAAAATTTCCTTGTATACACCCCTTCGAAATTGTACGGCCAATATCATCTCCTCGTTTAGTGACACACACCATTTTATTCCCTTGGCGGTTGTTTCTTTCGCGTAAAATTAAACAACAAAAGGTCCTGTTCTTTGTCTGGGTCTTTTTTTTTTTTTTTGGTCTTCATTCAAATTGACAATCGTTTATCATTTCAGTTACCCCAACATCGGGTTTTAGAATCATACACACACCGAGATATTTTTAAAATGGTACGATTTTTATTCAATTCATTTTACAAAGGACTTTGTAACCAACTCAATTATTGTATGTACTCTATCGGGTTCCGTAAATTCAAACGGTAATGATTTAAGTAAAAAAAAATGTAGTTAAAATGGATTTTAATCTAAATTATTCTATATATTATTTTATGAAAATAAAACATTTCTCAAACTAACGAATTCAAGTCAATTTGTATAAGTTATTTATTATTTCTTTTGAAAATGAGCCAGAGTTAATATACATTGAAAGTATTCAGAAATTGGATTTCATCATACATGAGCTACATAAACATAATTAATTCGAAAATATTATAGAAACTTATTTATAAATACTGTTGTTTTATTATTAATAATTATTGTTTTACCCGCTATATGCTAAATGTACGCTTCGTATTACCAAAACAATGCAAATTATATTTGTTATTAAAGCGTTTTGATAAAACTATTAAATCTAAATAATTAAATTAACTCAGATTTTATTTTTTATGTAGTTAGAAATTTTTCAAAATCAACTGTAGGTTTAAAAATATATTTATTAGAACATAAATTTAGTAAAAATCAATTAACCATTAAACAAATATTTAATAAAAAAAAAATATTCAACTTTTCGCGTTTATTATTGGCAATTTGTCTACGTTGTAATAGAATATAATTGATAATATATTTATGCAACGAATTCCATTATTCAAAAATCTAATAAATTACAAATTATTTAACTTTTAAAATGTAAATTTCATTAGAATATACCTTAATTGCTATTATTATTTTTCGAATTAATTAGTTTTAATTTTTTACGACCCGCTTATTTTTTTAAACTAATATTACATCCCAATAACCATTCTATAAAATTAATTGGAAATCTATAAGTTTTGCAAGATATTCAGCAGACACAAAAAAGACTCAAATAGAAAATTAAAATAATATCATTAACATTAAACTAATTTAGATATATACATAAATAAGTTTTTGGGTAGGTATTTCAAAGCATACGGACTACTAAGAGTACAAACTGTTGCAAAAGCTTATACAAATTGTGGAAATTGAACGAACGGACCGCACTGACTTTCCTATAAACGTTCGCATACCTATCATTTTCATCCCAAAGTTAACCAACATTCATTACCCTCAAAGTCTGAATTATGAATTAACGTCACACCTGGGGGTTTACTGTCGTCAGTTACTCAGATGCATTTAGTTAGTAATGTTATTATTACCTCGTGTTAGAAAACTTTGTTCGTGCGGTAGTATCTTTTGAATGTGTCGATATTCGGATATCAAGCTCATTATTAACATTTGGAGGTATAAAATTAAATTTAATATCTTAAATGTAAATAGCTATGTAATGAATAGTTACAAAAGTTTGACGTACAAATATCGTCTTAATATTTGTACAAGTTGTAAAAATATTAAGACGATTGACGGTTATAGCTTTGGTCCACACATCTCGCTTTCCTCGTATCTATTTATTTTATATTTCAGTTTTAAGCCAATGATAAATGATTGGAAATGGTTGAACTTGATTTGAATATAATTTTTATAAGATTATATTCAAATATAATACTTATGATTATAGAATCCGGATTTTTATGTTTAAATAATATAATAAATATAATATACTATATTAATATTATACATTTTTAATGGAGTATATAATGCAGGTTATCGGGGATTAATAATTCAAATAAGTTTGTCTACTTAGGATTTCCGCAAAAAACTTTATTTTGCATATATAATATTGAAAACATACTGTAAGTATTTATCATAATTGAAAATATTTTGAAAAAATATATTTTTCACTTTTTTTTCTGTGAAATTATTAATAATCTACCATTAATTGTATATTTACAAAAAAATTAAATAATACTTTTATGGATATTGTATTGATAATGAGTTTTTATTTTGTTTAATTTGAGGAAATAATCATATGTGTGAAACCAATAAAAAATAAACAAATAATAACATTCTTTATGGGAATCTACTAAAGTAAAAATGTGGTTGGATTATGTTCCGTTTTAGTTCAAAGTAAAAATGATGATTAATATTATCATTTATCATTAATAAGTTATCATTAAAATATGAACTTATAAGAGCTAATTTAATAAGTACAATTCAGTCGTCACTGTTTGGTTCCTTCTCATAATTTCCCTTTGTCTTCCATTAGGTAATATTGAATGGTTAAGTTAAAGTCTCTATCAACATATAAAATAAAAATTAACGTATTGAGACGTAATAGCTTAGAAGTTGGAAAAAAAACTTATCCATAATTGAGTGCACGTAATATGTAACCAATAATATGTCATTGAAATGGTGTTCAATGTGCATTATTATTAGGCCTAGGTAATTTCAACACTATTTTTTTTGATTTGAACTTTAAAAAAACATTTAATGATATATTGACCATAATGTTTATGATATTCTCAAATGCACATCATTCGTCATTCTAGCTAAACACTGAAACGTTTACCCAACTTAAAGGAATCGAATTATTAATAGTAGGCGGAAATTTAAGAATTGCTTCTATCCACTACTTCCATTCTACCTAAATGTAGTACTGTAATATCCAATTATCTCTCACTCCCCACAAATCAGCGGATTAGGGTGGTTATTGGAGGAAATTGGAATCAGCGAGGAAATTATACAAAATGTCATAAGTCGTAATGAATATTTTGGTAGCCACCAATCTTGCACAATTCATACAATTACGAACGACTATTTATTTACCGTTCTCCTGCTGTGTCAACTGCAAATCGCAAATGTTCCAACGACATTTTCATCGGAAATAAAATAGTAAAAATTTTTTGAGTTTATGTAATGTGTTTAAAACATATAGCTGTATTCAATTAATTATTTTACTAACCAGAAAATATAGTTGCAATTAATACGTAATCAAAAAAAAAAAAAAAAAATTAACAGATAGATACATATCATTTAATATTTATATGCACTATCATTATAGTACTATTGCAAATACTATAATAATACTTTACATATAACATCAAATTAAAATGACTCCAAGTGTATACTCAAATCAACCTCAGTAAAAAAATTAAAATCAACATATTTTTCCAAAGATAGCAAATTAAACAGTATTTTAGATTATGACCTGTAATGATTTTACACTGATATGATGTATTACTGTGTTCTATTTTTTTCTGCCAAAATGCTTTGATTTTCTGCATTGAGGATAGTTTCTAGTAGAATATTGAATTAAATTAGTACATTAGAAGGTTAAAATTAAAAAAATGATGTATAAAAAATAATTACAAAAATAATTTTATAGTTTAAAATTTATAAAATGTTTAATTTTTATAGCTAAAGATTGAAAATTAAATACCAGATTCTTCATAAGTAATTCATATTGTAAACAAATAAATATATATAATTATAGAGGCACGTTGTCCTGGTACCCGGAACCACCAAAACTTGATTGATTGATTTCGGACCTATCTCAGTTTTTAGTACCCGATTTGTACCTTCTTAAAAAAAATTGTACCCTCTCCTTTTTACGTAAAATCAATTCCCTCGTTCGGGTGTTGTAACGACGTCGTCCTGGTACCCAGCGTCTGGATTGAATATGCAATGCTTGATGTTTTTGAACACCTTTGTTTTTCATTTTACCTAAATGTAATAATTTCATGAGCAAATTGCTTTAAGTGATTCTTCGCCTGCAGAATAGAACTACAAAATGTAAATTAAAATTTTTGGAGAATATAAGTTATTTGTGTCCATAAAACTATTTGCTTTAAACCCTCACTCATCGATGGTAAATATTATATTATATAACCTACTATAGTATATATTGTTATTTGAGAAAATTATTTTGTTATATTTTACTAAATGAAATTTAAAATTTTCAAGTTTAAAAGCAAAATTACGATTTTGATACGATATCTGCAATCGCTTATAAAGTAAATCCGTAAAATAAAGAACAACCATCCAAAACTACACATCAAATATGAACAGTTCAAATTATTTTATTATTTTTTGCCTGTACTAAAAAATGAGACAGGTTTAGAGTGGTTATGATGACTTACGGGTGCCAGAACAACGTACATTAATTATAGTATTGTTTGTACCTATAAGTGTTAAGTTAAAATTTGGACAAAATTCGGTATTAAACGAAAAATAACGGTTTTACTTATTTTGTTGTAATTTAAAAATATCTACCCTCGAATAATATTAATTATTTCGTTATAATTTAAAAATATTATTTGTTGGTGTTTGAAGCTTTTAACTCATATTATTATATTATATACACACAATGAATGCAACATTTTCAGCAAAAACTGATTCAACCTACCATATACAGCAATATAAATAAATTATAAAATATACTTAGTAATATAGACTGAAAGTTCGTCTTCGGTCAGCATCATTTTTGTATGCAATTAAATCATTGAATTCAACTTTAACACATACATTACAGTGACTTACTCCTCAATGACAAGATTTACACGACACTTATTGTACAGTAAAGTGATTACCTACATTCCCCCTTTTTATAATTAAAATTAATTGGTGAGTTGAATTGATTTTTTTATTTTGATTTGAACAAAGACATCTAATACAACTATTATAAATCAATATCAAAGTACTGTAGAATGGTATGAATAAGTTCGTGGTTAGGTTAATCTTAACATTAGTCTAAATATTTTGAATATCACTATGTATAGAAAAGATTAATATAAGTAAAAGTAGAATATTTCAACATTCTACGATTAATGATTATTTTTTAAATCACAATAAATTAACTAATTCCCTGTGGTTGTTGTTAGTTTTATCAATTAGAAAAAACTATATTCTTATTATAAAGAACTAATAAAAACTCACAGAATTTCATATTTTTGACCACCCAATGTAAGTACAAATTAAAATTAAATGTTCTATACCTGAAACCATTCTCAATATCAAAGCCAATTTTCTGTTTCAATACGTGATTACAGACATACGTCACACACACACTTATAAAACTAATCCAATACTCGTTTTGTTCAAAATATATAAATCCATTCAATTTTTTTTCTAAATTTAATTAATTCAATTTGTTTATAGCGAAGTAAAAAAATCATTTTGTAAATTCCCAAGTCCCAATTTTAATATTACGCGGAAAACCAAGACACAGAAGCATATTTTGTGTCTAACCTGCCTATTTCATATTTACTTCTGTACACAGCCAGATGGGACATAGATCCATAACATTCTCTTCTAAAACGTGTAATCACAAAAACGTACTTCAGGGTTATTGCGAAATAATAGCCCATGACTATGTGCAGCACGATATTAATTAAAATAGCTAGATAGGATAGATCTACTTTTCAATTCCTAGAATCAAAACGATATTAAATATTAGGACAATATATTTATTTAAAAATAGTATAATAAATATAAAAAGCTGGAATAAAACTAATATTGCAATTATTTTAAATCGCATCGAAAATACAGCACCTGCGAAAGCGATTATCTCTCAGTTGAGTACAGCAACAAACGCGTTGGCCAAATCTACAATAAAATGGTAAGGCCTCATAAAAAGGGGGCCCAGATAGCCAATTAGCTGATGAACCATAGCCGTTGAGTCCAGAGCACATACACACCATCACTCGATCTACATCCCTATACACTCACACTTAAAACGCTCACAATTTGTAAAATGTTTACTTTTCTCGTATTTACTGTTAATAAATAAACATCTTGCTTTTACTATTAAAATTATCTACGAAATTTATTTAAAAGACCATCATCATCAGGATCTCTGGTATAGATCGCACGTAACATTAAGTTCAATTCTTCATCATTGTAATAATACAATATTTCATTATTTTAAAAATCCTCTATATACTTACTTTTAAAAACAAGATATACTTAAACTGGAATATTTTTTATACACAATTTAAAACTAGGTAATTAGTTTGAAAAAGATTTAAAGAGAAAACTTTAACTTTTATTGATTTTATTTTATACTATCCTATTATATATTTTAATTCATAACAAACTGCATTTAACAAAAGTTATTAGAATGACTAGGAGAGATTGTAGCGATTAGTTTAACTGTTAGTTAAAACTACAAGCTAAGATAACTGTAATTTTATAAACATTTTAACTTGAAGACATGATTAATCGTCAATTAAATCCTATTATCTTTTAGTTAAATATAATTGAAAATCCAGCCGGACTATAATGCACCGCAGTTTGCGATCTTTTGATTAATTTTTAAAACAAATATTTGAAAAATTTGAACATATTATTTGTATTTTATAAATTGATATTAAAGAATATGTTATTTAAATGATATTAAAGTTAATTCCAATTTAAACTTTTATTTGATTGGAGAGTTTTAAAAAGAATAAGCAAAATGCGGGTCATGAAAACGCATTCACGGAATATAAAATTTTGGAACGTGGTCACAGTCTTAACAATAATTATAAAAACTGTCTTTTACAATAAATTCACTGGTATATTGTGTGTGTGTATGCGTATCGTGCTCTCATGACACTCGTTGTCACCGAACACTTAAAACGCTAGGAATATTTCCAATTCCAATTGTTTTGCTATATAGGTAAACAAGACAGGCTCGATTCCGGACGTTCAAGGGGTGATAAATTAGTTCGCATTATGCGGCACCAGATTACGGGCGACCAATATTAAGTTAATGACATCAATTTGATGGATGGTCGGAAAACGTCGTGGACAGCCGTAGAAAGATCTCTCTGCACGTATAAACGGCTTCCATTGTGATATTGGATTGCATTGTACTGGACTGCAAGTGCTGTTTCGACCAGCGGGAGAGGTCATCCGGGCAATAGTTTAGAAGGGGTGGTGTAAATGGAGATGAACGTGTAAGGACATCACCGGTTGCCGAGAAAACGTCGGGTCAAAGTACATTTGTAATCAATCAGTAGTCCTTTTTGGTTAGACGGCTCGAATGCGTGGAACCGGAGATTTGGAAAAACTTGAAGGGGAGGTACCAAGCTCTAGGTGTTATTTCTTATCAAATCCCAGTCACGTCATTCGCATTACACTCCTGCAGCGAGACTGTGTGCGGTTTCGTCAAAGTCGTTTTCAACTGTCTTCCGAAAGACCTTTCTTGACCCAATAATTAGAAAGGGATCGTTGTTGTGCTATTCAAAAGTAATTAAACCCGGAAATATCATTTATGTTTCTCTAGACTTTATAGAACTCATTACAGACTTTGTAGTAGCATCATGATTTGTGACAGTCAGATAATAATACGAACGTGAATTAAATATATATATAGGTAGTAGAGGTATACATAACTAAATATAATATAATCCGGATAATTTTTAAAATTATATTTTAATGTAAATATTATAAGTTTTTATGTACCTACATTTTTATTTATTTTATTAAACATTTTTTTATAAGTTACAAGTATTTAATATTTTTTTCTGACTTATTTAAATTTATTTAGTATTATTAAAAAAACGAAGATAATTTTTAGTTTTTAAGTACATAATCAAATAAACTTGCTAAAGCAAAAACGTTTTCCATATTTGTATGTTTTGTTGTTTTTGTTTTTTATTAAAAATATATTCCTCACATTGCTCAATATCTATTATGTATGTCAATCCTAATTTACTATATGGCTTAGGTAAAGTAAAAAGACAATTTGGAAAAGATATATATATATATATATATATATATTACACAGAGCTCTGACTCTGTATGTAAATGCAAATATGTGTACCTACCTAATGCGTTTTGGTACTACACTAAATATTATTGATCTATTCAATATTCAACTATGTTCGATGATATGTTCATTTTAGAAAATTCTATGCATAAGGTAAAAGTAGATAAAGTGATCACTGTAATGGATGTGTTAAATTTGAATTCAATGTTATAAAATCATTGTACACGTAATACGATTCTGAACGAAGATGGTTTGTAACCCTACACATAACTAAATGTATTTTATGATATTATTACTATTATAATAATTAATTTAAATATTAATAATACAGTAAGTTGAATTAATTTTTGCAGAAAACATTGTATTTGAAAATGTCATTAAATGTATAAGTATATAAAATTATAATATACTATAAAAGTTTCAAGCACCCACGAAAATATTTTTAAATTATAACGAAATAAATAACATTGTTGTTCTTCATTTAAATATCTAATTTCGTCAAAAATTGTACTTAAAATGTATATAAAAATCAACCATATAAATATATATTTTTGATTTTTTGGTTACATTTTTAACTATTTACGAAAAACCTTGTAAACCTTGTACAAAAAACACACTTCATTGTAAAATCCTTTCAGAAAATCAAAAAAAAAATTGCTTTAAGCTTTGACATTATCAAAATTAGTCTCAAAAATGTATTATCTTTTGATTTATTCGAATAATATTAACGTTTCTCAACAAATTTATTTATAAATATTTGAAGTTTATACATTGCAACTTTCGATTTATTAAATTAAAATATATGGTTGTCATTGATTATTGTACTGTTATAAACCCATAAATAGTTGTGAATTAATTATACACAAATACTCATCGCCAACAAACTGAAACAAATTGTAAATTAATTTTACGGTATTTAAGAGGCCTTTAATAAAATTCCAATAATAGGATAAAAGCCTATTTGTTTAGTACCTTTATAAATTTGAATACGTAAAAACAGCTTTAAATCTCACGTTTAAATTAAATGTGCTCTTATTTTAATTAATACACAATATAATATAACAGTTATTTGCACATTAAATATTATTTTCTGAGGATTACCACACTGGTAGACCTCTTTCCTCCTGTGTAGGTATTATTCATGTGCTATTTTATTGTATGATATTGTATTATTAAAAATATTATTTCACCTAAAAAATTATCTGATTTACTTTTTATATTAAAACTATAACAGAAGGTAAATATTCCTTATTTTAGATTCTGAGCGAAACGATGAATGTATTGATTTTACAATAATGTGTGTGTGTATTTTTTTGTGTCTGTCAACACCTTTTGGAACAGTAAAAGTGCTTCAATTTGCTTCATCAGCATCATTTCTAGTAAGAAAGTGAATCTAGTTTCTTCTTTGGAGGGTAAAAAGTAAAAAAATTTCAATGGTTTGAAATGCGCCAGGAAAACAAAAAAAAAAATTAAGGGAAAAACATTAAGTTAAAAACACATTTTTACATGAAGCCAATTTTCGACAAAATCGATTTTGTTTTTTGGTTACACAAAAAATAATAACCGTAGATTCATAAAATGTTCACCAAATGTTTATATTACCACTTTCTCTACAGACTATACTTTTTTCATTGTAATTTGACTCTTTTTAAGCTATTAATAGGTATAAGAAATTTTCCATATATTTATTTATTTTTTTATATTGTCGATAAAAATGTTTTTGCTCGATTAAAAAACTTGAAAATTTTATACAAGGTTTCTTAAACTTATTGTTAGTAAAAATTATAAAAAAATATTAAGTATAAGTTTAAAATAGTTTTTAACAAGCGTCTAAAGTTAAAATTTTGATAAAATACGTAAACATAACCATAACGAAAATATGCAAATTCATAAAAAGTTTTCTGTTTAAACCTAAGATTTGATAATTTAACACAAGATTCCTCACAAGTTTTTCAACCTTTTACAAAAAAACAAATTTATGTAATAATTATAGATTATTAACAATAGTTTATTTATTATTTATTTTTAAAATTTTGACCAAAAGAACATTTACAAATTATTTTGTAATTAAAAATGTATAAAATATAAAATTTTTATAGCTGAAGATTAAAACTTTATAACAATGATTTTTGTAAGTTGTTCAAAAGCAATTTAAAAATATTATTGATACATAGGCACACTTTTTTTATAAGCATTTAAATTTCAAATGTTGACAAAAATTCATTAAAATTTCGAATGTTTGCAATTTTTTTTTGTAGTTAAAAATGTATAAAATGTTAAATTTTTATAACTAAGAATTTATAATTTAACACAATGGTCCTCGTAAGTAGTTACTATTGTAACCAGAAAATCTAAAAAATGTATTTACATGGTTGATTTTTATAAACATTTTAAGTTCAAATTTGGACAAAATTAGATATTTAAATGAAGAATAACGATGTTAATAGTTATTTCGTTTAAAAATATTTTTCATGGATATTTGAAACTTTTAAAATTTATTATTTTATTTTATACACTCAATGACATTTTCAATACAATATTTTCGGCAATAATTAATACAACCTATAGATTATTATTAATAGTAAAATGAATTATTTTTATAATAATAATATCATAAAATACACTTATTTATATAGGCTGACAGATAATCTTCGCTCAAAATCGTTTTTCATATACAATGATTTTATAATATTGAATTCAAATTTAACACATTCATTATTGACCCACTCAACACCTAAGAACTGTACAGCATAGCGATACCCATTTTCCGACCTTTTTAAATTAAAAACAAATGTTATTTAAATATTATTTTTATTTATAAAATATATTATGTTTTTTTATGATATTTTCGATGTATTTTTTCATAATAACAAACGTTGTTAAGTCATGATCATATAATTACTCGATGTTACTATATTTTTATTTAAATAATTGTGAAGTAATCTAAATATATATTTCAACAAAAACCAATCAATTTCAATAGAACCACGAATATAATTAGATTTAAATATATACATATCATGTAATAATATTAAAGGGGCAAAGGAAGTTATTAGGTACTTAGTTAGATATTATGTAGGTATAAGTAGGAGTATAGATAGTCAACTCAACCTAATCTAGATAATGTAGGCAACTTATGGCTTTATTATTTTTTCTTTAGTTTTATTCAAATAAAAAGTTTAACAAATGCATCAGCGCATATTGAAGCTACAGTCGGTCATTTAGTGCTCCCATTTGACCAGGGTATCATGAGCATATTTTATCTGCAGTGTTTTTGAACCCAAAACACCATTACATTATTTCTGTCGATACGGCTGTAGCTCGTTAGTTGCGTATTCGAAGCATGTTTTAGAGTTGAGAAATCGTGTAAAACAATAATACAAAAAAATTAATCAAGACCACTTGAGTACCTAACTCTTGAATAGCTAATGATTATTTATTACATTTTATTGTTCATCTATTTGCATTAATAACACTAAAACCGAAAGTGATACTACGAGTGCGACTTATTCGACTAAATTTGTCATAGTTAATTCCAAATAATATAGGATTATTATACTTCGATACTAATCCGTAGAGATATTAAAATATATTCTACCGATTGATGATAATATGAGCTAACTTTGTAGAACATTATATAACATCAATTGAAATTATGAACTGTTTTTTAATCTTCAGATAACAAATAATAACCTAGGTAACACAAAATAAAATATGATGTGCCATCATGAAATAAACTATCTATTATAGATAAATTAAAACATATAATGCCTAGGTACATAAAATAAACCATTATTAACACAATGTAATTGGATATATTAACTAAATGTTATTACTTTAAGATAAGAGTTTGATATTACATTCAAAAATAAATAGTAAATTTATAACCTCGTTTAAAATTATTAAAATTTTTCAAAAAATTTAACCATTTTTGTTAATTAAAATGAGATAACAATTAATAACTGTACGGTTTGCAGTAAAGTCTGCTGTTTTTTTTTAGGTTTTTTTGTAGTATAAGTACGATTTATTTTCTACAAAACTATACTACCTCTTAAACGATCTATAAAAAGTATAGAAAGTACCACCTGCATCAAATTTTCGACCCATAGAAGGTTACTTATATCGAAAAAAGATGTAGGTTTATACAAACTTAAAAATTTCATCACTGCAGAAAAACCAATAGCTATCTTATTCCACTTAGAATCTCACTTATCACTGATCACTCAGGAATACGTGAAGACAGATTATTTATAACTCGTTTTATATTTTATTATTTTATTTGATTTTTAAATACTTTATTCACTATTACACTTTTCCCTATTTAGCTATTTGTATGATGTAAACAGAATGCATTTATTAATTTTTGGTCTCTTTTTTATATTTTTATTTTATTTTAATCAATTATTCATATGATTTTTATGAATAATATAAATATTTAATTTTAACTTTTTCTTAATCAATACATATTTCCCACTATATTTTCAGGTGTAATAATATTTATACATAATGCTTATTATAATAAACACAATATAACACAATATAATTGTTTAAATTTGTTGGAACTAGAAAAAAAAAGTTTTCCATTATCTACCAAAATATCAACATCTACTACTTCAAAAACAGTATTCATGAAATACCTAAAGTCGAGTTAAATACGCCTCTTCGCTGAAGTTATACCTACTCAAAGACCAACTTTTGTAGTTATTATGTCACTCATAAATAAGTTATAGTTATACATTATATATACATACCTTATTTTTTTGACATGATGTAATTGTTAAGAAGATACATTAACTCTTTGGCACGATGTACCTAACTGTTATGTAGATACTAAACCTAAATAACTATAACTACGTTTAGTCTCGTCTGACTGTATTTTTATTTTATTTTTTTTAAAATTATACGTTGCTTTTATTTCCGAAAAAAAAATTCAATTGACGCTAAAGATAATTTAATATTTCGAACCTTATTAGTAGGTTGATGGCATAATTTAATTTTCAAAAAGTGTCAAAAATTAAGGAGTCTTAGTTTTTATTGCCAAATGAAAAGTAGGTCACAAATTTCAATATTTTATTCAATTTAACCTATTAAATATCACAACCATAACCAAATAAATTGAATACAGGATAATTATATTATAATGTACATACGGAAAAACAATTGTTGCACGTTTATCTCCATAATCGAGAAACGAAAGTGAAGTGTAGTAGTTTAAGCATTTTCCTCGATGAATAATTTTAAATGTATTTTAATTTAAATGGATAATTGCAATCAACGGAAAATAATAGGTACATTATGATTATATTAAAATAAAAACAGCCAAGTACACGCTAAAATACCAATATTAGCAGTTTTATTAACAACAGAGACATCTTGCGTTGTAATTTCCATATACCACTATTATGGCTTTAGCGATGTACAGGAGTATGTTATCAGACATTCAAGTGAAAACGATAGATGTCGGTAGGTTAATATGAAGAAATGCACTATGAAACATTCTTCAATTATTATTCCTATGCTTGGGGTACCTATTGGAATCGATTTCTTTATTTATTCCATTGATTATGAATATTATGATGATCAGAATACCGTTTCACATGTTCATCACGTATCAAAATGTGAAAACGAAAATGCATATTAAATATTTTATAATATATCATGATTTACTTTATAAAAAAAAAATAGGAGTTACCAAAAATATTTTATTTTTGTATATTAATAAATAATATTATTATATAATATATATTTTTACAAAAATATACATAATATCCCAATTTATTGCTATATTAATATTATAGCATTATAACGCAAGATAATAGCCGGATAGGAAAATGGGTTCTTATATTTCACACTATGGATACTTAAGGTTCTACAATATAATTAATATAATTTATGACTAAAATAATAATAACTATAAGTAACTCTGTGCGGCTGTGCAGGTCAGGTATATTCCAACCCAAAATGTAAAAACTGAAACTTGATAGTCGATTCTTTGGTTAGCCCATCAGTCGTTATTCGTTACTTTATAACATAGACACTGATCTATTAGATATTAGTTGTTAAAAAATAATGGTATGATAAAATATGAAAATCTCAAATTAATTTTAACACTATTTGGTACATAAGTATTAAGTACATTCATACAGCACAACAACAGTTGTACAACAATATAACTAAGTAAAATAGCGGCGGTGGTGGCGAGAACATGAAAAATTAGTGGTTCTCCATTAGGGTGGAACGAAAATATTTATTTTGTAATTTAATTTTTTAATAGTAAGGAAAACTTGTGTTGTAGTATGTATAATATGTAAAAAAAAATTTGTCAACATAGAGTGTTGTTTTGAGGTGCCGCCGA